>SNQN01000630.1:0-20357 GCA_008642245.1 Bassia scoparia
CCGGAAGACCGATTTCTAAGTAGTGCATAGCAATCTATCATAGCATTCTTAAAAGCTCGTCTTTTTCTCCAGATTCTTGGACTGCTTGTCCTCCACTTTGGACATCTCTGATTAGGTTGTCCTTCTTCCTCCACACTTGAAGCACTACAGAAGATAGTTAGTTTTCTAAAATTTTACCTTTGAAGTTCTCCTCTGATCTCGAAGTGTCCTCAAACTTTTTGGAATCATGCAATCTCATCTTCTTCTCTTCTACTGTCCTTTAGGGCTAAGTCTCTAGCTGGTCCTTCTCAGCTAAGAGTCAATCAAGTATTATGTGTCAAGAGGGAACCAATCAGCTGTTCCAGAGACAAAGTAGACAAATCTTGGCTCCTAGATAGCATGATCTTGGCTGTTCATGCATTGTAAACTGCGCAATATTTTTCTCACAAGATCCTCATCAGAAAAACTTTTCCCAAGGATCTATAATCATGATATTGTCATGAATCTACGAAAACAATCATTATCTTTTCACCTTGTTCATTGCAAACAATTCAATTATTGACACAGTAAGTCAATTTTGGATCTTTTTACCTCGCTGGTTCCTTCATAGGTAAGTTCAAGAGTATTCAATTTCTTTTGCACTGCTGGTCCAGAATTCGGTATACTCCTGCCTCACCTATGACCTGTTGCATGTATGACATTGCCTTAGCATTCTTTTCAGTTATTTGTAATCTGCAGTCACCAATTCTGCTGTCTTTCTTTGGAGTTTGTTCCCTTAGATTCAGTCTCATGTTGTGTTAGGGCATTTTTTCTACGAGCCAACATCATAATCAATCCCCAAATTACTTCTTGATCCTGTTTTTCTACATGCATAGTTTTCCATTAACTTTGGTGTTTTGCTACCATAGCCGATCGCACTAACTCTGAGTACTCATGCTTGACTTCTCTAGATTTTACTCTTGCAAGAGCCTTAGCTTTGATACCAATTGAAGGTTATGTGATACTCAGAAGGGGGGGGTGAATTGAGTAGTTTATGATAACCAATTTTTCTTCTTTTGTTTTCGACTTAGAATGAGGAACCAGTTGCTGGTTCCTGTAGCAGCGGAATATAAGTAAAGCAATAAAGACACAGTATTTAATGAGTTCACCAACTCTGGGCTACGTCTCACTCTAAGTTCTTTTATTAATATACTCCGAAAAACAAGAGAACTCGCTTACTAACTGTTCCCTACTCCGAAAAAGCACGCCCACACTCAACTCTGAATGTGCACTCGACTCACACTCGTAAGTCCAACTTTGTGTTTGAACTCACAAACACTCACCAGGCCTTCAACCCCTCTGTTGAATGCCTTTACAATAGCAATTTTCTCTCTTATGAATGACTCCTTAAAAGATAAGTAAGAGAATGATTAAGCTCGTTTAATGCTCTAGAGTGACTCAAAGTAATGATCTTTGTGCTTTGTGTTTTTCTCTCAAATAATTCTAAACTCTTTTTAATCCGTGAGAGAGATATCGAATTTAGAAGCATAGATGAGTATTTATATGTATATTGATTTAAACCCTAGTTTCCATAAATCTATACTTGTCAAACAAGGCAAGATTAGATTTATGGAAAGTATTTATCTTGTTCGATTTTATCCRAAGGAATTAATCGAACAAGATATATACTCCAAGGTTTYAGGCAATATACATATATTCATCTATATTTCCAGCTGCAAATATCTTTTCAAAATATCCTTTTAAAATATTTTAGAAAAATCCTTTTTCAAAACCGCAGCCAAAATTCCATTCAGGAACACAACTGGTTCCCCAGCTTGGTTCCTTAAATGAGTGTGTTCTGAATTCTGTTCCAAGCTTTTTACCAGAATTCATATCATACTCAGAACACTTAAAGCACTTCGATTATTACTATTCAATCACACTGCAGAGCATATTACATGAATTCCTAAAATTAAACTTTAAGGAGCAATTCTTCTAATCTTCATGTAATCTTCAACATCTTGAATCTTCCTTCAACTACTTCAATTTGAGCACAACTTCTTTCTTCGAATGTCTTCGAAAGGCTTCACACTTCAAGTCTTGGAATCAATCTATTHCTGCACATATAACAAGGTTAACATGCAATAAACGATACATGACTGTTTTCCAGTATATTAGTCAAGGAAACAGCTCGTACTGGTTCTGTACCAGTAAATGAGCTTTTCATGTAATCAGCTATTCCCTGTAACAAACAAGTTAGTTTCAAAGTATTCACAATAAATATTAACTTGTATGAGGAAACAAGTATCCCAAACCAGCTGGTTCCCAGAACTAACTATATTCATACCGAAGCATCCTGTTTCCTGTAATGGTTTGTCATCARTCAAAACTTAAGGGACTCAACACATGTTTCCAAGAAATGTTTTTGTACGGCTATGATAAGGGTGTCCCGTAACAAAGGTGATCATTGGGTTGTTCGTAAAGTCGTCCTTGAGCACAAGAATCACAACCCAAAGCCTGTTGATGCGAAGCTCGTGAAAGAGTTTCGGATGAAGTTTTTTACGAGCGATGTTGATAGGAAAGTGATGAATGACTACAATGCAGGCTTTACACTCTCGAAGACTCATTCCAGTATGGCGTTGGATAGGGGCGGTTTTGAGAACTTGCCTTTCACGGAGATGGACATGCGACATCGTGTCCATGAGCATCGGAAGTTAAAGATTCAGGGTGGGGATGCAAAGGCATTGATAGCGTACTTCGACCAAATGCAAAAGGACAATGTAAATTTTCTTCATGCTAATAGGTTACATGAAGATGGGACGTTGAAAGACATAATCTAGGTTGATGCTCGGAGTAGGGCTGCTTATAAGGAATTTTCCAATGTGGTTTGCTTTGACACCATGTATTTGACAAATATGTACGCATTGACTTTTGCAAATTTTGTCGGTGTTAATCATCATGGTCATACGATACTTTTGGGTTGTGCGTTGATTTCATCGGAGGATTGTGATACCTTTGAGTGGGTGTTTAGAAAATGGCTTATGTTTATGGAAGGGAGGCAACCAGGAGGGATTTTGAAAGATCAAGGAGCATCATTTCGTAGGCCCTTGGAGAAAGTTATGCCTGATGCCAAGCACTGGTGGTGCATATGGCACATTACCAATAAACTGCCCCACAAACTTTTTTTTTTATTTAGTTTGTTTTTTAGGGGTTTGTAATAACCTACTACCTGATTTCCATGGAATAAATGTCTCTTAGATTTAGATAATGAATAATTAGATTTTTGGTTGTCCTCATCATTGTAGTCTGATGGTATCATTTAAATGTTATGTTTAGGTAGGTTTAATTTTTTAAAAAACCGGTATTTCAATAAAAAAGTTTTATATTTAATAATTAATAATTAACAATTAGATTTTTATAATACGGTGGTTGGTAGTTAGCATTTGAAGTGCTTCAATATATAAGTTGTGTGTATGGTAATGATACTTGGAAAGTCACCAACGCTTAGTAATGATTATATATATTTGCGTTAAGTGCAGATGCAGTAGAGTAATGCATGAAATGTTTGATGGCACAGATTGTACATGTGTGTATTTTTGGTGTTTTTGGGTGTTTTTAGAAAATTAGTCAAGTAATTTGCAGTGATTGTGTTGTCATAGGTATGATTCTTTGAAAGATGAATTGCTCGATGTAGTCTACAATAGCCTTACTGAGGACATATTTGTAAGTCATTGGGCAAAATTAGTGGCTGAATATGGGTTGGAGGACTATGAGTGGTTGAGTCACCTTTTTGCAGAACGCCACATGTGGGTACCGTCCTTCATGACGGATCACTTTTGGGCTGGCATGCGGTCTACATAACGTGTGGATAGCATACACAGTTTTTTTTTACCAATTTGTTAGCAAGGACACCATGTTGTGTGAGTTTGGTGAGAGGTACACTTTGGCTGTGGAAAAGAGGATTTGTGATGAGAAAGAAGCCGACGAGCTTGGTTCCAAATTGCATCGTATCCTCAGCACTGGGTATAGTTTTGAGAAATACTTTCACACAATATACACTCCAAACAAATTTAGGTAATTTCAAAGGGAATGTGAGAGGGTCACTCACTCCATTATCTAGGATCAAAACCCGATCGATAGCAGCAAAACCCGGTACTTCATGCAGGACCGTGTGTGGCATCTTAGTGCACACTCGTCGAAGCCCTACATTACAAATGATTGCACCACTTATTCAGTGGATTATGACTCAGATACCAATTTAGCTTATTGTGACTGTAAGATGTTCGAAACCAACGGGATCATGTGTAGACATATCCTCCTTGTTTTGGACCTACTTCTTGTCACTAAGCCACCGGAATTTTATATACTTAGGAGGTGGAGGAAAGATGTTGTTCGGGAGCACACGAACGTTAAGGTTATAAATGGTGACCTTCAACATGGAGATGATGCTGCACGACGGCATCGCACTTACGATTGTTTCAATCGATTGGCTGTAGTTTCTGAAAAGTCTGAAGCACGAACAAAAATAGTTCTCAAAGGGCTAGACAAAATAGAAGAAGAGGTAAGGGCTCAAGCAGAGAAGGAGGCTCACCAACTGACCAATGAAGGAGGGATGTCACAGGCCGAGTCTAATGTTGGTGCAAACTCCGAGACTCAGGTCAGCCAAGTAGATTTGGTAAGTGGTTGTACTGGTACTGGAAGCCTAGAACCACCTGACCCATTGATTATAAAAGACCCACCAATTCCCAAAAAGCGTGGTCGTCCAAGGACGACTAGGTTTAAGTCTGTACTTGAGAAGGGTCATAAGAATGTTACGAAATTGTTAACCAACAAAAAGTCGAAGGAAGACGACGGCACGTTCACAACTCGAAGAGTTAAGAAGAATGCCAAACCAGCCCAGTAGGAGGGGAAAAAGAAGACAAGGAAGAAGCGCAAGGCAGCAACAAACAAGGGTAACAAAGCCACCTATCTGATAAAACAGTGAAAGGAAAGGCCCAAATTAAATGTGCTGTCCGTCAACTCGTCAAGTGTATCGGTAAGACCAAGAATGTCTCAGAGATAACCCAGGTTGTGCAATAGAACTTATTTAATTTAGGATTTTTTTGTTGAACATTTGTATTCCATTGATGGATGTTTTCTACTGTACAATCTTGACAAGAAGCTGTGATGCTTTCATATTTGCTATTGCAGGTTCCTGTTGTTTTGCCACACAATGTAAGTGAAGCAYTTCAGAGGGTGTCGAAGAGAAGGAAGGTCATGTCGTTTGATGTTTGAGGTAATTTTCATGTCCGGGAAATTCACTCACACAAATTATTTTCCCCTGCATTTGATCGCCTACCTTACATGTGGATTTTCTTATTTTCTTGTCCGGGAAGTTTGATTACAGTTTAATTTAGTTTACGGATTTCTAATGCGATACTTTAATTGTGAAGGGATACCAATGGCTGATGAACTAACAATGGTGTAGTGTTGATTGGGAAGGTTTCAACCAATGGCTAATGAACTAACAATGGTGCAGAGGATTGCTAATTGTTTGTTTGTGTAGTTAACACTACTGCAGTACTTCTCGGATGAGGTACAACTTAGTCAAAGTAATGAAGGATGGGAAAATTTATGTTTTTGTAATTGGGAAGAGTACTGTTGTAGACCATTCTAGTGTTTGTTTAACTCATTAAAATACTGTAATTTGCTTCAAAAATGACAGCATTCCATTGCAAATTCATAATGATACTCTTTGTATTCCCCCTCACACCAATATATTACCCAAACAACAACTGATTAAATTCAGTAAATTCTTATTTACTTACAAAGTGCTAAGAAATCTCATTGGCATAGGCAAACAACATGCAAGCTCTAATTAAGATAATGACATTACATGATACTAAATGTTTTCTTTGTGACTGCAAAAAATCATGTTCGAAGTGAATAACTTTGTTGTTCCTTGCTATTAGGGTGGGATACAAACATAACACTTCCTATTTGACATCAACCAATTGAACCTTTTCATCAGCATAAACCAAATTGTCTTCACTTCATGCGCTTGGAACTACCTGCAAAAAAATATTGCCACAATTACATATGTTTAGTTTTAGTGTTAGTAGGTTGACAATTTAATTATAAACAACACAGATTCACATATTGTTACCTTTATGATACCCTTCACTGTGACTTGGTTACCTTTATCCTCCTTTTTAACACTCCCAACAATAACGGACTTGTTCCACAACAACACTGTCTCGCTATTGATTCCCAAGGATTCAACCATGTCCCAACCCATGTTCAATCCAAGTTGTTCGTAGATAATTGCGAAATTGATTTTAGAGATCCTCGCCTCTGTAATTAGCAGAACCATAGGTCCGTGAGCATGAAAAAGCCTGTATAAATTATCCCGTAGAGATGGCCGGGCCAATCCTCGTGCATTCCAAACTGCTATTTTCTGTGCACCGAGGCTGGCTTTCATTTCAGAGTATGAAGGCATCACTTAACTATGTGCAAAGCAACTGTGAGGTAGCAAAGTAACCCATACCTTTGCACTTGAAACTCAATGGAGCTTAAGGTGTCTTCTACCCAAAATACTTGCAGAGCATCCGAGTAGCAGCCCATCTTCATGGTCATTTCTTCTTTCCCGAGAGCATAGACGGTCCTGTTTACATCCAACTAAGGGGCAGGGTCGATGATTTTCTCGAAGAAGCTTGACTCGAACACTGGTAGATTCTGCTTCTTAAATGCTATTACCTCTAGCTGTTGCTGGAGTGCTTGAACATCTACCAAACCAAACATGTCGTTGAAATTTGGTAAGTAAGCCGGGACACCCTCCCCGACGTCCAAGCTCATTTTAAGATTGTTAAATTGCTCCAAACCACGGCCGTTTGGGTACAACACTATTTGGTACAATTCCTCAGTGGTGAGGAACCTTTTACCGGTTGTTGTGGGGACAAAGTAAGAGTAATTAGAAAATTAAACCTCTGTTGTGTTTCGATGGAGCTTGTCCATTAGTGTAATGAAGTCAGGGGTTTTTGGGTGTTTGAATGGGAAGTCATCCGTCATTTTAAACGGTTTTCTGGTTTTGGTGTTATTTTTGAATAGTTAATTTCCTTTATTGAGTTGCCTTAGTCTTACAATGTCTTGATATTTAGTAGAAGTTATTTTAGTGGTCTGGGAAGTAGAGTAATACTCTAAGAAATGCCAAAAAATTAAAAATTTGGGTGTGCTAAAGTCTGTGATTTCAGCAGGAATTTTGCCGCGTCCCTAAAATAACAAAATCAGTTTTCTTTTCCAACTTTTCAAATTTGGGCAGCCCATTAGTCTTTGTTGTTTGCCAAGATTGTTGTGATCCATGTGAAAGAATTCAATCAACAGCATCCACAAGATGCATTCAATTAACGGCTGAGATGCATTATATGGGATCATGCGGATTGGTGATATGGAATCCCTCAACCGGAAATTTGGTGGTACTTTTGCAAGTGGGAATCAAACTTTACACTTTTTCCCATGTTAAATTAATTATTTATTGTTATACCAAAGCCTCTTATGGGTATACGTTAAGTTGAAAGCACATATATAAGCAAGTGTTAGCAAGTAGATTTCGTTTGACCAAATTTAATGAGTTGATGAATATATTAATTGGTAAATCAATAACTACAATTCTTTTCTAATTAGAATGTAAAACCCGTTTTTTATGCACATATACTACTCCTTATGACTGATTAAATAACATAAATACTTAAGCACCATAAATTTTGTTTAAAATTGTTGTTACATAATAAACAAATGATAAAACCAAATTTACATATTCCCGTTCTAAATTAATTGAATTAAATCAATAGTAATTGATTATGTTTTCTAAGTAGACAATTTAACATATAGTTTAAAGAACATAAGTAGTTACTATGAAATTTTTTCCTTACAAATGATGTTATATTTTTAAAAATAAAGAAAACAAAAACTATTATAATTTTGCATTGTAAAGTGAAATTTCAAAAATCGATTTCAATCAATAGAATATGCGTATGTTTTTCATCCATGCAAGTTAACAGATACTCTAAATGGAATGTTTAGGTGCGCTACACTTGGTAATACAATTTGTGAGTTTATGAGACTTTATCTCCTACAATTCTACTACGATAATAAAATGCACATTGAATCTTATAAATTAAGTACTTATATAAGTCATCAATTGTAAAGTGTCTGTACATTAGGTAAACTAACATTAACACATGCTGTTGAACCCTAAGTTTTGATGAATGGCACTCCAAACCAAGAAAGCAAACTCTATGTGTTAATATCTAATATGTGTGTTTAGTGATATGATTAAAGGTTCCAAGTTTCAAGAAGTCTTAATGGAGCAAGGACATCCTTAGGAGAAGGAAGAAGTTCCTGTGACTTGATTGGAGCTATGGAAGAACTCAAGGAAGAACTTCGAAGTCAAGGAAGGTTGAGTTCCTTGGAAAAGATGACGCGACATTGGGTACAGTAGATTTAGGGTTCTAGGTTTATTGTACTGCTTGGTAATGATATATGAAATATTGCTCAAAGGATAAAAAGGAAAATAATATTAAGTTTGTGATTTAATCTATTAATGAATTTTAATCCATTATTTTATGAAAAAGATATTTGTCTAATAAAGCCTAGGATAATTGTAAATATGATTTGATATAATAAAATCTTTTCATAAAATATTAAAGATTGTTTTTCTGTTAGAATATTTCTTAAAAACTATATGTTATATCTTTCCTTAATTAAAACGTTTTATCTTTCAAAATATGTTTTCTGATTAAATTGGTTTGATAAAAAGAAAAGCCTTTAAAATAGGAAATTGGTTATGAAGAAAACGTGTGCTAACTAACTGAGATTTTTAAGGGACCAAAAACGGCTATATCTGATTTAGTGATCGTGGAGTTATGGAGCTTGCTGGTCAAGTTCCACTACAAGCATTACTCCTACAAAAGAGGGAGTAGTGTGGTAGTGGACTTACTGCTTGCCTTCTACGCATTCATGATCACATTATAAATATACTCAGTTGGAAGTAACAAAGACACACCTTGATCAAAGAATTCAATCAGAGCTTTATTTCATATTATTGCCAAGCATTTAGGATTGTTTACATTGAGTTGTAAGTGCTTCTTTCTGTTGATTGAAGCGTGGGGTTGTGAGAGAGTTCATAGCGAGGGATTTCATAGAAATCGAGTTTGAGAGAGTGTGACAACAGAGGGGTTGGTTGTGAGGGTTCAAGAAGTTCCTTGTGAACTGAGAACGAGTGTCTTAGATTGTAATTAGGTGTTGCATCTATTATAATAAGACGAAGTCTGTGTTGCATCAGGCCACAGTTTTTTCTCTCTTGGCGTTTGTCTTGAGGGTTTCTGTGTTTGGAAAATTCTCTTTGCTCGGTTTCTTTATTAAGTTCTTTAATTCCGCGAAAGTCACTTAAGTTCCACAATACAATTCACCCCCCCCCCTCTTGTATTGTTCAGTCGATCCAACAACATGCAAAACTAGGGGTTTTAATGAGCCGAGCCTGCTCGAGTTCGGCTCGAGATCGGCTTGAAATTAGCTTGAGTCGAGCCTCATCTAAGCTCGGCTCGAAAGCTCGCAAACAGGCTCGAAATATTATTTTATCTTTTTGTTTAGCTTAATAATTATAAAATTAGTAGTGTATTACTGATAAGTTTCGCAAAAAATATAAAATTCATAACTATTAACTATTATATGTTTTTAGAAGTCATTATATTACTATAATTTTCGAACTTCAATATAGCTTTAATGTATTTTGAACTTGACTTTTAAGGCTCGAAAAAGCTCGAGGCTCGGCTCGAGATCGAGGATGTTCGTCACGAGCCTAGCTCAAAAAACCTAAAGCTTGCGTCGGCTCGTTAACACCGTACCCCTACATGTAACAATGACATTATAGGTTATTGTTCTTATAATTTGTTTAGTTTCTTTGCCCGTTTACACCAATTATAATCTTCCCTAAAATATATAAATTTACAAAACATAATCATATTTTTAGATAACTATTAAACAAATATGCCGTTGAGTTGCCAAGTATGTCTTATGGCATTTTTTTGAGACATCTTGTTTTTCAATCTTCCTAAAATACATTTGAAATTCAAAGATTTAAAATACACAAAATAAAATTCAAATACTATGTTTGGCAAATACAACATTCCAATAATGTGAGTTCAGTTCAAACAGCGCGAATGGAGATGAGTGGGATTTGTAATAATTAAAATAAACCTTTACGTGTCCATAGCGTCAAACTTTCAATTATAATTACTACCATTTTCAGTTGCATCTAATTGACCAAAATTCAATAAAAACTTTCAATTTGAATCTCAATATAAATGTGAACAAATCTTCAATTATAATCCCATCTACTCAAATTGACTAGTGTTATAGAACGGTTGGATTAGGGAGATGGAACATAGGTTTTTATCTTTTGTTTGTACTCTGTAATTTTGTAATTTTCTTTAAAAATTCATCTCAGTCTGCTACAGAATAACATATTTATTTTCATAGTTTACATTATAGATGAACATTCAAATATTCAAAGAATCTCAATTCATTTTCATTGAAAATTCAAATAAGACTCGATTTCAATTGATTTAGTTTGCAGTCCAATTTAATACTTATGTTGTGTTACCATTTGGTTTTCAACGAGGAGTCGAATCCCTCTTTTTCCGTTTCCGTTGATAACTGAATCTTACTATTTGATATTTCTATCCATTTCCATTTGTAACTTTTTTGTCGTATGTAATGTTAAACTAATGTATGCGTCTACTCATACTTTCAACATGTTACGGAATAAACGATCCATTTCACAACTTTTTTAGCCAATACCCTAAAACCCTTTAAACTTATACCCGTAAAATTTAAATCCACCGTATCATAAATCGTTAATCCCTCAACCATGAAACCCTTTATCCCTAACCCTGAATTCATAAACCCTCAAACCATTTTTCTCTCTAACCCTCTAACCCTCAAACCTCAAACCCTCAAACCCTCAAACCCACGTGTAAACTTCCATAAACCGCCTCTTTTTTCAAAATTAATGTTAGTTTTTTTTTATAAAATTACATTTTTACCCACTTCTAGTGACTTCCCCACCTAACTTGTTATATTAATTACTGGAGTAAAGCCTAGGTCGGTTAATTTATTAAAATAACTCGAAACACTTGCCTCTTCATTTGCCCTTAGCCCAATCTCTCAATCAATACCAACATTTCAGATCTCCATAGATAGTTGAGGACCACTTCCTTCCGTAGTTGTCAGCCACAAAAAAGAAATAACCAAAATGAGTTCCATTCAAAAGGATGAACAATTATCACAAGTCGTTGACGAAGGAGCAGTCGTTCTCGTTGACGAGGTCCAACCGACTCCCCTTACTGTTGTCCTGCCCGAGTCGACCACCGCAAAGAAAAATAAAAAATCTCCTAAACCACCAAAGGCCAAGGGTAATCTCAGGAGAGCCGTTTCGTATGCTTGTAAAGGATCTGATAAGAAAACAGCTTCTAAAGAAATGAGGGACTCGAAAAAGAAGGTTCCGGATGAGACATATATGGAGTTTCTAGCTGAGATCGCCGGAAACCCAGAAAAGTATCCAGAGCTCCGATGACGGAGACGATGACAGGTGAAGTGTGACAAAATTTCTAATTATTATTAGTTGCATGTATAAAAATTATGATGTATTAAGCTTATTTGGGCCGTTAATTGAATTTTAGGGTGGTGGAATTGTTCGTTTATTCTGGAAAACTAAAGCCTAACAACAATATTATTTAAATATTTTGGTTGTAGATGAACTAACTGGAGGTGTGTCGTTTTAAATCCGAGGATATTTTGGTAAGGTTGGATTGATGTTGTTATGTTATGCATTTTGGGGCGTATTTTGTGTGTGATTAGTCTTCTGCCTTTAAAAGGTCAAATGTTATTACAATGTAATTAGTGACTAAGATCCTCTGATTAGACCTCTGACTAAGCATGCATGTTGTTATTATGTAATGTTAGATGCTATTTTGTGAAGTTGTAATTAGTGCTGTTGCACATGCTAAATATGATTATTAAATATATAACTCGTTTGTTTTAGTCGTTTGGTTCATAAATTGATGCAACTTTTTTATGGGTCAAATGAATGAGATGGATTGTACCACAGACCAATAGCCCAAGTGCATATCACATTTGTTACCCACAATGTTTTAAAACCAGGCCTAATGTAGGGCTTCGCCCCGCCTTAGGGGGGCGCGACCTCAGCTTCAGTGTCATGGAATTGAGCCATGGAATCCGCATGTGAATGCGTTGGGGTGTGTTGTCGAATTGAGGGGATCGCCACCGTGCCTATATAGGTTATTCACGGACGCCCGAAACATTGGTGCCAGTTTATAACTTTAGAATTTATTAGTTTTTGCTTTAATGTGTGTATTTGGAAGGAAGAATTAAATACATTTATCAACTATTTATATAAGACATTTGTAAAACATTTCGAAGGAATTGAAAGAGTTTTAAATGGGTTTAGTTATGGTTATCTATGGGTATAATGTATAATGATGTGGGTTTGTGGGCATGTTCTCGAGCTCTGCCAGCCTTCTATCATAGGTTTAATTTTCGTTAATCATACTTATTTGAATTT
This sequence comes from Bassia scoparia, assembly GCA_008642245.1. Lineage (NCBI taxonomy): Eukaryota > Viridiplantae > Streptophyta > Magnoliopsida > Caryophyllales > Amaranthaceae > Bassia > Bassia scoparia. The sequence continues at coordinate 12,578 of SNQN01000630.1, forward strand.
CAATTTTCAAGGAGAAAAGTTAATTTTTTACAATGATTGCTTGATAGGGTATAAACGATTGAATGATCATCAAAGGATATTGTGGGGCTTATTACGTTGGGTGGTTGTTTGGGATTTTCTTACAGCTATATATGACACACAACAAACGCGCAGAATAAATTAAATAATATTGTATATATATGTGAATAGATGAGAATATGGTATTAGGTGCTAGAATGTAACCAAAAATCCATTGGGAAACATTGAATACTTATTTTAAGAAAATCTCTACATATTTACATGAAACGATTATAAAGTGAGTTTCTACATTGTTTTAATTGATTAAAACTCATAACAATGGTTAATCAAATTAAGAGGGACAAAAGGATTAAAAAAAGAGTGAAAAAAAAGGTTTTTGGTGAGTAATCTCAAGATTTATACCCTTATTTCGCTTGTTGATTCGAAGAGAATCGATGCTTTGAATTAGAAAGAATGTGTTTAAGAGTGTTTGAGAGAGAGAGAGGTAGAACGTGTCTCGGGAATTGTGCGTCTGTGAAGTCGTGTCTGGAGGTCCCTGTCGGACTGAGCAAGGCAAGCAAGTTTTAATAGGCACGAGGCAAAAACGAAGCAGGAAAACCCTGCGTATATACGCTACAGAGGAGCGTATTATACGCTGCTTCCTGCGTATATAGCTCATTATGTAGCGTATATACGCTGCACATTTGCTTGCTTTCTATAAAAATTTTGGAAAGAATCGTATGCTTGAAGCTGCGTATATACGCTGCAAATGGTGCGTATATACGTCTCTGATCACGTATATACGCTCCATTTCGCGTATATACGTCAATGGTAGAGGGCTTTTCGTATATATTTCCAAAACCGCGAAATATTTTGATTTCCTCCGATTTTATTCGTGATTTCCCTGATTCGACGCACCTAGACACCTTGCTCTCCAAGCAAGGAGTTCTAGAATGTTCTAGAAGGTTCAACGTATTTTCCGGAGTATTTTCTAATTATTCATGTATTTTTTGCGTATTCTGCATATTTAAACATTGCAAATTCATAGAAAATATAGAAAAATCAGAAAAATATTTAAATAAATGGCGGATTCAGAAAAATGTGAGGAACACGATGAAAAACAAAAAGCACGAGAATGCGCCAGCGTAACCTGTTTGAAAACCTTTGAGTTTATCGAGAAAACGAAAGAAAATATTTTGCCTTGTCTTTAACCTTTGCTCAATAGTTTCGAGTACGACTCACGTATTTCCAACTTTTGTGAGTTCAAAGCATTTTTCTGAGTCGAAACAATCGCGAGAACGCGGTATGTTTCATCACGATTACTCATTTGGGGAGACATTTTTAGGTGTCTACAGAAGCCACTTCTTGACTGAGTCTGGAGACGATGGTCCTGTAAGACGAAAGTCAAAGTACTCGATTCGGGACGGAGAGCAACTCAAGACGTTCTGCGACCCTGAGTTACCTTTTTTCGCTCGGTACCTGCAAAACAAGGTTAGTTTTACCTGTAGTCGTGTCCCATGCGGTTTGAGTGGCTTGTATGTGTCTGAGTCTTGAGCGGCATCATTTCCCCGTTGGTGCTGCTGGGAGAATTACAGGCGCGTCCCATGCTTTCCGAAGAAATGAGCATTGACTTGAAAATGATAGCCCTAATTCAGGATTAAGGATACCTTGGTGACGACATAGGTCCTGTTTTTTATGTGCTGCGAAATTTGCATGCAATGTTGACTTGTAACTTGTGACCTTGATATTGAGAGGGGCAGGAGTCATTGATTTTGAAAGAGTCTTTGAATTTGGAAGGGCCTTGTCTAGGTCTGGTTCTAGAGTTTGAAAGAGTCATTGAATTTGAAAGGGTCTTGTCTAGGTCTTGGTTCTAGACATGGTTTGAGAGTTTTTGAATTTGAAAGAGTCTTTGTCTAGGTCTGGTTCAAGAAATGATTTGAGAGAGTCTTGTCTAGGTCTGTTCTAGACATGATTTGAATGTCTTTATCTAGGTCTGATTTCTAGACATGATTGAATGAGCCTTTGAATTTGAAAGAGTGCAGTCTAGGTCTGGTTCTAGACATGATTTGAGAGTGTCTGTTTAGGTCTGATTCTAGACATGATTTGAATGAGCCTTTGATTTTTGAAAGAGTCTAGTCCTAGGTCTGGTTCTAGACATGAAAGGACAATTTAGATAAGTCTAAATATTGAGTACAGTGCATTGAAGAGTGTCATTTGAAAGTGACTTAAGAGGGTGACATTTGGACGAGACTAGTGGTTGACTCGGACGTGAATGACTTAACATTGGCGAGACAGTGACTTTGATTGGAAAGAACAGGGTCCAAAAGTGATTTTTCAGGATTTCCATTGATAGCAAAAGACTTGATCACGTAATAGGGCCTTAGGAGACAAGAAGACCAACTGGAAATTAAGGGCCATGATGAAACGAGCCCCCCAGCGAGACTTTGAGACAACGTGGTTTACGGAAGGTGGATAGATTGTATGGATGGTTCCCAACAAGATTGTAACTAAAGGTCAGGTGGCTTTACTTCTTTGGGATTGAGTCATGAGTCCTTGAAGGTGACAAGAATGAGCTATGGTTCGAGAAATAAAAAGGGTCAAATTTGTGGCTAAGGGTCAAAAGATGTGGCTAGATGCGAGGTTGGCTAATGATGTAGGTTCAAGCATGAGTCTATGTCAGGTTCTAGATTGGCAAAACATTATCGAATTCTTAGCAAGTCAAAGCACTCAAAGGCTCAAATGATTTAATGTTATTGCGGTCGAACTCGAGAAGAGGCTTCCTACGTATCCTTACGGAATCAGACCACCGTAGTTCTGATGATGATTTGGACAATGCCTCGTGTGAGAGGGCTTTTGTGGTTGTAATGTGAGGTGGTGGTTTGAGGGTTGAAAAGGTTGATGTTTATGAAGTGGACCACGGTGCGCAGTGTGCTTTTCAGACTTTTGCTTTTTGTTTGATCCGGGCTTTGAGCTTTGGATTTGCATTGGATGATTTGCATTTGTGAAAACTTTTGTATTGAACTTTGCTTTCTTTTGTTTATTATTTATTCTTCTCTTTTTTTCTTTTCTTTCTTTTGCACGTGTCTTTTTCCTAGCCACCGTTTGGTCAAAGGGTTAGGTAGATGTGGGGTGATGAAGAAAAGATAGGCTAAATGATAGTGGTTGGTGGCTCAAAAGGTTGCAAGGGATTTGTTTGATGTTGTAACAAGGGAATGGAAGGGAGGGTCATTTGTGGAGCTGTGAAAGAAGGCCTCTGTCTTGGGCATTGTTCAATTTCAACAATTAAATTAGATCTAAAACAATTAGTGGCCAATGAGTGTTGGACTTGCATAGAATTGAAATAATATTGCAAAAAACAAATGAATATTTTATTGCTGAATGAAAACTAAACATACATGGCTTTTTTAAAAGACTACATAGATCAAAGAATGTTAAAAGATTAGATTAGCTTGGACTAGGACCTATGACTCATCTGGAGAAGACCGGCAGATCGATGATCCACGCCTTGGGTGAGACATGGTTTAGAGCAAGTGGGTCTGGTGTGAATGTTGATCTTATCCTTGCCGCTGGAAATAAGGACTGGGGAGGCCCTCTTAAACCATGTCTTGAATCTATGCTTCAAACGATGCAATTTCAGTGGTGTGACCCCTTTCCTTGGTGGAACTTGCAATAACATCTGGGAATTAACCAATTCTTTCCTTTTTTTTGTCATTTGAAGGATCTGGAGTGGGTCACATAGGAGCAAGTGACCTTTTGCAGTTAGTCTATCAAGGCTGCTCATTAAGTCTACCAATTGGAAAAAATGGTCTTGTGGTCCTGAGCTGTTTTGAATAGGCGGGATGGTTAGAAGAGTTGTCATTGGTAATGTGGCTGACTTGATCAGTGTTTTGGAAAAAGAGGAGCCACCTTTCTTGTTAAAGCCCACGTTCTTAGACTTATGGGCTTGAACATTTTCACTAGGAGAACTTGTTAGAGCCAGTAAAATGATCAAATGGGTTAAACTGAGTGCTTCGTACTTGGGTGAGGTTTTGATGCATGGAACTTTGATCTTCCATTCGGTGTTGGTCATTTGAGCGGGCCGTTCTCCTCCACTATTAAGGAAAGTGAGAATTTTCTTCATTGTTTGGTGGCTCTTTCACGGAGAGACAGGAAGCTGGGAATTGTAAAGCTGTAGGCTTCGGACTCGTGTTTGATATATCCAATATCGAGCTTGGCTTGATTCGGTCTTGAACCACGGATGGATGGTGGTCCAAAGTAATGGGAACACGGAAGTGAATAGCTCTTTGCTCATTCTTTAGGGAGATTGAGATATTGAAGTGCGGAGGTGGTCTTACTGGGTTTCAGTTTTTCTTGAACTTGGGTAAATCAGTGATGAAAACTTTTCGGAGCTGTGCTTAAATCTCAAATCAGCACACGAGGCCTTGAACTGAATTTCGGACTATTCTCTTGACAATTTCTAGTTGCTACACCCTTTTTTCGTCTCAGTCCTTCGGAGGAGGGAGTGGTGTCTCATGCATCGTCTTCTTCCTCCCGTCAGACTCGAGAGGTTTTTCCTGGGTTCTCTTTTCTTTTCAGCTCCCAATGCTCTTTTCTTGGGCAATCAAGGCGAGAATTCACAGACTCGGAGCTTTTCTAAATAGCGTTAACTGTTGGTTCGATGTTTGCCATGGAAGTGTTGGTGATAGAAGCGATCGGGTTTGGCTTTTGTTACTCTTCTAGCCAAGACAGTTGGATCTTTGTATCTTGCTGAAATCAAGATTAACACTTTGAACTCAGAAAACAAAGATTGGTCTACTTGAAAACTTAAGAACAACCTAAACTCAGTTTGAGGTTCTGGAATTAAGGAACTGAACTCGAAAGTAGACTTGAATGGGTAGACTAAATCTGATTTAAGGTGTAGACTCGAGAAAGAATCCAACTCTAAGTGGGCCTATTTCAGAATTAAGGACCATCTTAGACCTCTACGAGCCACTTGAAATGAACTTGGGCCTAGGGTTGAGTTATGATTCGAACCTAGTTCAGTTTTAAGGTTCTTAGATTGAAGTTGAAGCGAACATAATTCAGATTCAAGGCTTTGGTTGAAATTGAATTGAAATAATTCAGATTGAGAGGTTTTTGGAATTAAGATTTGAATTGAACTAATTAGGTTTAAGGTTCAAAAGTCGAATCTAAGTAGATTTAAGATTCTTGGATTGGGATCGAATTGAGTTTGAAATTGAATTGGATTGAAATTGACTTTGAAATGGGCTAATGGTATTTAATCGAATTTCATGTCTTGAACATAGTTAAAGAGACTGGGCTAGTTGGTGGTTAAGAATTTGGAGCTGAATGAAGAGTACAAGTCTAACAAGCCACATTGATTGAAACAAAATCATTTATTCACTTAAGGTCAGGATTAAGTGACTGACTATATGTCGTTGGTTAAGTCTGATAGTGTTTACCATGCCTAAGAGAAAGAGCTGGTGTCCAATTTACACACCACAACATTGGATGATGGTAAGTGGCGACCGATAACCCTCACTTATTACACGCATCTATAACACTGGCATAAGCAGGCATGGGCAGGATAGATTATTAGTCATGTGATATATAACCACATGCAACCAAAGTAAATCCCCTTAGGTTGATCTCCGAGTCATGAAATGCCTCACATTGAGCAGGTGCTTAGGACATGACCCTTTTTCGAGGGTCATCAAGCAAAATTCAATTTGATTATGAAGTATCGAACTACGGACTTTCAAGTCTGTACACATCACAAATGGTGATTATCCCAGTTGTGTAAGTTGCAAAACACTGTAGGGCTTGTCGCCCGCTTAGGGGGGCGGCACCAAGCTTCAGTGTCATGGAATTGAGCATGGAATCGCATGTGAATGCGTTGGGTGTGTGTCGATTGAGGGATCGCACGTGCTATATAGGTATTCACGGACGCCCGAAACATTGGTGCAAACTAGTGGCCCACAAGTAGGTCCAGTAACCAAAGTGTGGTTCGGGGACATGGTACGAATCAGATCTGTAACCCAATTCGCCCGCATGTAGCGGCCTCTACTCGGTCTCATTGTAGTTCCATAAATATAACAATTGAATTCAAGAAAACTTATCGATTTGACTTTGAAGCGCACTAATTATAGGTGGGTTTATTATGTACAAGCAATGACTTCTATAATGGACAAGGCGATCACTGATTGTTAGTCAATTATTAATAAGGTTCTAAAACCGTCGTCCATGATTATCTGACTTTAATGACAAGCGATTAAATTCGGTCTTGTTTAAACAATATATACAAGTGTGATAGAAGATATATTACAAGACATGAAAAAAGGTTATAAGCATGATAATATGTGTGTGTCTCTCACCTTGTCACTGCAAACAATCAAATGTAGAATAAAACAAAGGAATCGCCCTTCGATTGATTGCTAATTGAGACAAAACACGCGTTAGTATTGAAATACAATATGTATAATTAATTTGTGACAAGATGTACAATGATATAGGTGTTAAGAATGAAACAAAACATGGAAACATTGAAACATTAAGAAAATCTACATATTTACATGAAACGATTAAAAGTGAGTTTCTACATTGTTTTAATGAATTAAAACTCATAACAATGGTTATCAAATAAGAGGGACAAAGGAATTAAAAAAGAGTGAAAAAAAGTTTTGGTGAGTAATCTCAGATTTATACCCTTATTCGCTGTTGTTCGAAAGAGAATCATGCTTGAATTAGAAACGAATGTGTTTGAGTGTTTGAGAGGAGAGAGAGAGAGTAGACGTGTCTCGGGAATGTGCGTCTGTGAAGTCGTGTTCGGGGGTCCTGTCGGACTGAGCAAGGCAAGCAAGTATTTATAGGCACGAGGCAAAACGAAGCAGGAAACCTGCGTATACTAGACAAGGAGCTATACGCTGCCTTCTGCGTATTAGCTCATATGTAGCGTATAGCGCACATTGCTTGCTTTCTATAATTTTGGAAAGAATCGTATGCTTGAGCGCGTATATACGCTGCAATGGTGCGTATTACGCTCACTGATAGCGTATATACGCTCCATTTCTGCGTATATACGCTCAATGGTTGAGGGCTTTTTCGTATATTATTTCCAAAAACTCGAAATATTTTGATTTCCTCCGATTTATTCGTGATTTCCTTGATTCGACGCACCTAGACCCTTGCTCTCTCCAAGCAAGGAGTTTCTAGATGTTCTATAAGGTTCCACGTATTTCCGGAGTATTTCTAATTATTCATGTATTCTTGCGTATTTGGTATTTAAACATTGCAAAATTCATAGAAAATCATAGAAATAGAAAAATAATTAAAATACTGGCGGATTAGAAAATGTGGAGGAACACAATGAAAACAAAAGCCGACGAGAATGCCAGCGTAACCTGTTTGAAACCTTTGAGTTTTATCGAGAAACCGAAGAAATATTTTTGCCTTGTCTTTAACCTTTGCTCAATAGTTCCGATACGACCTCACGTTTTCAACTTTGTGAGTTCAAGGCATTTTTCTGAGTCGAAACAATCGCGAGACGCGGTATGTTTCATCACGGATTACTCATTTGGGGAGACTTTTTAGGTGTTCCTACACCTAATTTTTGGGGGAAATGTTTCATATTATTTTGAAAACAATAGTGTTTAAAATGATATAAAAAAAATGAGTTAAAATAAATGAGGAAAAAGAAATACAACTAATGATGAGTGTTTACAAATAATTCGAAAACACACAACAGCACCAAAATAACCTCAATAACACTGCGAAAGCAAACACTATTATTTAAGCTAAACAATTA
>SNQN01000630.1:20382-31943 GCA_008642245.1 Bassia scoparia
AACTAGTGGCCCCACAAGTAGGTCCAGTAAACCAAAGTGTGGTTCGGGGACATGGTACGAATCAGATCTGTAACCCAATTCGCCCGCATGTAGCGGCCTCTACTCGGTCTCATGTAGTTCCATAAACATACAATTGAATTCAAGAAAACTTATCGATTTGACTTTGAAAGCGCACTAATACTAGGTGGGTGCTATTATGTACAAGCAATGACTTCTATAATGGACAAGGCGATCACTTGATTGTTAGTCAATATTAATAAGGTGCTTAGAAAACCGGTCGTCCATGATTATCTGACTTTAATATGACAAGCGATTAAATTCCGGTCTTTTTAAACATATATACAAGTGTGATAGAAGATATATATACAAGACATGAAACAAAGGTTAGTAAGCATGATATATGTGTGTGTCCTCCTCACCTTGTCACTGCAAACAATCAATTGTTAGAATAAAACTCAAAGGAATCGCCCTTCGATTGAATTGCTAATTGAGACAAAAACGCGTTAGTATTGACAATAACAATATGTATAATAATGAATTGTGACAAGATGATGACAATGATAATAGGTGTTAAGAATGAAACAAAACCATGGAAACATTGAAACATTAAAAAATCCTACATATTTACATGAAACGATTAAAAAGTGAGTTTCTACATTGTTTTAATTGAATTAAAACTCATAACAATGGTTAATCAATTTAAGAGGGACAAAAGGAATTAAAAAAGAGTGAAAAAAAGGTTTTTGGTGAGTAATCTCAGATTTATACCCTTATTTCGCTTGTTGATTCGAAAGAGAATCGATGCTTTGAATTAGAAACGAATGTGTTTAGAGTGTTTGAGAGAGAGAGAGAGTAGACGTGTCTCGGGAATTGTGCGTCTGTGAAGTCGTGTTCGGAGGTCCTGTCGGACTGAGCAAGGCAAGCAAGTATTTATAGGCACGAGGCAAAAACGAAGCAGGAAAACCCTGCGTATATACGCTACAGAGGAGCGTATATACGCTGCCTTCCTGCGTATATACGCTCATATGTAGCGTATATACGCTGCACATTTGCTTGCTTTCTATAAAAATTTTGGAAAGAATCGTATGCTTGAAGCTGCGTATATACGCTGCAATGGTGCGTATATTACGCTCACTGATCAGCGTATATACGCTCCATTTCTGCGTATATACGCTCAATGGTTAAGGGCTTTTTCGTATATATTTTCCAAAAACCTCGAAATATTTTGATTCCTCCGATTTTATTCGTGATTTCCCTTGATTCGACGCACCTAGACACCCTTGCTCTCCAAGCAAGGAGTTCTAGAATGTTCTAGAGGTTCACGTATTTCCGGAGTATTTTCTAATTATTCATGTATTTTTGCGTATTCTGCATATTAAACATTGCAAAATTCATAGAAAATCATAGAAAAATCAGAAAAATATTTAAAAAATACTGGCGGATTCAGAAAAATGTGAGGAACACGATGAAAAACAAAAAGCACGAGAATCGCCAGCGTAACCTGTTTGAAAACCTTGTGAGTTTATCGAGAAAACCGAAAGAAAATATTTTTGCCTTGTCTTTAACCTTTGCTCAATAGTTCCGAGTACGACTCCACGTATTTCCAACTTTTGTGAGTTCAAAGCATCTTTTCTGAGTCGAAACAATCGCGGAACGCGGTATGTTTCATCACGGATTACTCATTTGGGGAGACATTTTTAGGTGTCTACAGAAGCCCCACTTTGACTGAGTCTGGAGAGACGATGGTCTCGTAAGACGAAAGTCAAAGTACTCGATTCGGGACGGAGAGCAACTCAAGACGTTCTGCGACCCTGAGTTACCCTTTTTTTCGCCGGTACCTGCAAAACAAGGTTAGTTTTACCTGTAGTCGTGTCCATGCGGTTTGATGTGCTTTGTATGTGTCTGAGTCCTTGAGCGGTCATCATTTCCCGTTCGGCCTGACTGGGAGAAATACAGGCGCGTCCCATGCTTTCCGAAGAAATGAGCATTGACTTGAAAATGATAGCCCTATTCGGATTAATGACTACCTTGGTGACGACATAGGTCCTGTTTTTATGTCTAAGCGAAATTTGCATGCAATGTTGACTTGTAACTTGTTGACCTTGATATGAGAGAGGGGCAGGAGTCATTGATTTTGAAAGAGTCTTTGAATTTGGAAGGGCCTTGTCTAGGTCTGGTTCTAGAGTTTGAAAGAGTCATTGAATTTGAAAGGGTCTTGTCTAGGTCTGGTTCTAGACATGGTTTGAGAAAGTTTTTGAATTTGAAGAGTCTTTGTCTAGGTCTGGTTCAAGACATGATTTGAGAGAGTCTTGTCTAGGTCTGTTCTAGACATGATTGAATGGTCTTTATCTAGGTCTGATTCTAGACATGATTTGAATGAGCCTTTGAATTTAGAAAGAGTCGCAGTCTAGGTCTGGTTCTAGACATGATTTGAGAGTGTCTTGTCTAGGTCTGATTCTAGACATGATTTGAATGAGCCTTTGATTTGAAAGAGTCTAGTCTACGGTCTGGTTTCTAGACATGAAAGGACAATATCTAGAGTCTAATCGTAGTAACCAAGTGCCAATTGAAGAGTGTCATTTGAAGAGTGACTTTAAGAGAAAGGTGACATTTGGACGAGACTATGGGTTACTCGGAGTGACATGATTAAACATTGGGAGACAGTGACTTTGATTGGAAAGGACAGGGTCCAAAAGTGATTTTTCAGGATTTCCACTTGATAGCAAAAGACTTGATCACGTAATAGGGCCTTAGGAGACAAGAAGACCCAACTGGAAATTAAGGAGCCATGATGACAACGAGCCCCCCAGCGAGACTTTGAGACAACGTGGTTTACGGAAGGTGGATAGATTGTATGGATAGTTCCCCCAAGATGTACTAACCCAAAGGTCAGGTGGCTTTACTTCTTTGGGAATTGAGTCAATGAGTCCTTGAAGGTGACCAAAGAATGAGCTATGGTTCGAGAAATAAAAAGGGTCAAATTTGTGGCTAAGGGTCAAAAGATGTGGCTAGATGCGAGGTTGGCTAATGATGTAGGTTCAAGCATGAGTCTTATGTCAGGTTCTAGATTGGCAAAACATTATCGAATTCTTAGCAAGTCAAAGCACTCAAAAGGCTCAAATGATTTAATGTTATGCGGTCGAACTCGAGAAGAGGCTTCCTACGTATCCTTACGAATCAGACCACCTAGTTCTGATGATGATTTGGACAATGCCTCGTGTGAGAGGGCTTTTGTGGTTGTAATGTGAGGCTGTGGTTTGAGGGTTGAAAAAAGCTTGATGTTTATGAAGTGGACCCACGGTGCGCAGTGTGCTTTTCAGACTTTTGCTTTTTGTTTGATCCGGGCTTTGAGCTTTGGATTTGCATTGGATGATTTGCATTTGTGAAACTTTGTATTGAACTTTGCTTTTTTCTTTTTGTTTATTTTTATTCTTCTCTTTTTTTTTCTTTTCTTTTCTTTTGCACGTGTCTTTTTCCTACGCACCGTTTGGTCAAAGGGTTAGGTAGATGTGGGGGTGATGAAAGAAAAGATAGGCTAAATGATAGTGTTTGTGGCTCAAAAGGTTGCAAGGGATTTTGTTTGGATGTGACAAAGGGAATGGAAGGGAGGGTCATTTGTGGAGCTGTGAAAGAAGGCCTCTTTGGCATTGGTTTCAATTTCAACAATTAAATTAGATCATTAGTGGCCAATGAGTGTTGGACTTGCATAGAATTAGAAATAATATTGCCAAAAACAAATGAATATTTATTGCTGAATGAAAACTGAAACATACATGGCTTTATTTTAAAAGACTACATAACCAAAGAATAGTGAATAAAAGATTAGATAGCTTGGACTAGGCCTATACTCATCTGGAGAAGACCGGCAGATCGATGACCCACGCCTTGGTGACATGGTTTACAGACAAGTGGGTCATGGTGTGAATGTTGATCTTATCCTTTGGCGGTCGCACTGCGTACGCACTCCAGTGCGGGCTTAGGTAGCGCCAGCGGGTTGATTGACCGGATGGACCATGTGCGCGACGTAAAAGTATTTCTGGTACCTGTCATTCTCGGAATAAGGTGCCGGAGGGGGTTATCTACGGGAACACCATTCATAAATAAGCTGGGCATTTTTAGTCATAAGGGAATGCTTTCATTGGTAGCTAGGAAGTCGCGCACTTTTACTGCTCGTTTCTACCAACGTGCTTGGTTAACGCAGGATTGTGCTCAATGTGAATTGCGGTTCTGTTAACGAGCATTGTGTGTTGTGGTGACCAACGGCTAGGACCGGGGGTCGTTTCATTATCCCGGTTTAGGTGATGAAGTCGCGCTATTTTGTGTCGGGCGCAGTATAAGGTTACTTTTGATCTCGCCTCTTGACCGAATATCTCCGGCAGCGACAATAGATTCTTGAATTTGGCAGGAGATATATGTGTTTTAGTGTACTTAGCTCTGACCTTGGGAGTAGGGATCACCTCGGTATGGTGTGGTGGTCTCAATTTCATTTTAGGAGAGCTAACATCGTGTGTGGCAACTCACTTTTGTTCCAGTTAGTCTATCCAAAGGCCTTTGCTCATAAGTCATACCAATTGGAAAATGTCCTGTGGTCCTCAGTTGCCCGTTTAGCTACTTTCTCGAGATATTTTATATCCAAACGTTGGTGAGAGAGGACATAGCGAGGGCACTGTTGCAGTATCGTGAACCGTAGGCAGCCGGGACATGGGTTTAGGATGCAAGAAGTTTGTCGATGCAGTGGTAATCGTGGCTCTGACTTGGGATCAGTGTTGGAAAAGGGAGCACCTTCTGTTTAAAGCTCTTGTTTGTTTTCTGCTCCTGTTACCGCTTATGACTCTGGGCGTTGACATCTTCCTCACTAGGAGGCCGAACCTGTAAGGCCCAGTAAAGAATCATTGGGTTGAAACTTGAGTGGCTTCGATACTTGGCCTGAATGGTTCTGATAGTGAAGCGTCTTGCTCCCTCGACATGGACATGGGCTTAGATGGTATGGATCTGGGTTGCGACTTTTGATTCTTCCCCTCATTTCGGTTCGATTGGGTTATGTGTGTTGAGAGCGGGCCTTATCTCTACTTCTGGCACCTATTAAGGAAAGTAGAGAAATTTTCTTCTCTTCGACTCGGCTTCTTGGTGGCCTCGTAGTTTCACGGAGAGCCGGACAGGACTGGGAGATTGTTACCTGCGTTAGCTGGCTTTAGAACTCGTGTTTGAATATATTCAATTCATCGGACTTGGCTTGATTTCAGGGGTGCTTGAACCACCTGGATGGATGGTGTCCAAAGTAATGAAGGGATACACCGATAGTGAATTAGCGTCTTTGCTCTATATCCTTTTAGGCATTGAGATAGTTGAAAGTGCGGAGGTGGTCTTCTGGGTCTTCAGTTCCTTGAACTTGGTAAATTTCAGTGATGAAAAACTTGCTTAGGGAAGTGACTGGCCTTAATCTCATAATCAGCAACGACGAGGCCCTTGAAGCTGAATTTTCGGACATTCTCTGTTGGGACCAGTTTGCTGTCTTGCTAGTTGCTCCGAGTCCGCTTTATTGTTTTTTCCGTTCTGCGCCAGTCTTCTCGTGCAGGGGAGAGTGGTTGGTGCACAGGTGTGTCATGTATTGGTTTTTGTGGGGATAGTTTTCTGTTCTTCCTCCCGTTCAGAACTCGAGAGGTTTTTTCCTGGGTCCTCTTTTCTTTCAGCTCCCAATGCTCTTTTCTTAGGGCATCAAAGGCGAGAAGATTACAGAGCTCGAGCTTTTCTAGATAGCGTTGAAGCTGTTGTTCAGTTGTTGCTGCATTGGAAGTGTCGTTGGTGATCGTGAGCGCATCGGGTTTGGCTTCTGTTACTTATTATTTTGTTTAGTTAGCTTACTATCGGAGTCTCACCAAAGTACTATATGTGTAGTTTGAGGAGTCTTTGTCTATAAGGTCATGTAGATAGTCTCAGACGGACATTCAAGGAAAAGTTAGTGGTACTATTGTTCTTTCTTTATAAGAGAACTACAGTAATTTCTAGAAATGATTAAAGAATTGGTCCGTACCTTGAAAACTCTTAAGAACAAACCTAACTCAGTCCCTTGAAGTGTTCTGGTATCTTAAGGACTGTTACCGAAGTAGACGTTTTGTACTGGGATAGAATCCTCATAAAGATAAGAGTTGTTAAGGTGCCTAAGACACTGTCGTACTGTGAAATTGAATTCCAAGGACCTAAGATGGGCCTATTTTCAGGCAATTAAGGACTAAGTAGTGAGACCTACAGCTACGGCACACTTGGAAATGAATGGGCCTATGGTTGAGTCTGTACATTGATCTGGGACCTAGTGCGCAGTTTTAAGGTTCTTAGATTGAAAATTGAAGGAACCTAAAGATTAGCTAAGAAATTCAAGGAACTCTGGGTGAAAGTTGGACCATAGAAGACATAAATTCCCAAGATTGAAGAGTTCTTGAATTACAGCATGCTCAAATTCTGGAGACAACTAAATTCAATAGGCTAAAGGTTCAAAGCGAGCTCGAATCTTATAGTCAGTATTTAAAGATGCGTGAAGATTGGAGTCATGAATTGAGTTTCGAGATACTTGTAATTTTGGATAGAAATTGACTTAGACAATGGGCCTCTAATGGATCATCGAATTTCATGTCATGACCATGAGATTGAACAGACGAATCTGGGCTTGTCTTGGTAGTTAAAGAAATTTATGTGCGACCTGAATGGAGAGAGTCACAAGGTTAGAAGTGCTAATGTGCAGATTGATTGAAATCTACAAATCCAATTTATTCACTTAAGGTCAGATCTGAAGTGAGGACTTCTGAATGCTATATGTCGGCTTGGTCTTGCAGTCGGATAGTGAAGCCATGCATAAGAGAAGCACAAGCTGGGTCGCGAGTACCACACACCACATTGGAAATGATAACGCCGAGATACGCCCTTATTAATATCACGAGCATCTAGTGTAAACACGTCGCCCATTGGAAAAGAACCTCTGGAGAGTCCACGTCGGGCAAACGGAAGTGGCAGAGGAGAAGTAAACGTTACCCGTTAGTCATTGATCATTAACGCACATGCACGAAAGTAAAATCCACCCCTATAAGGTGATCTCGAGCATAGAACATGCCCACATTGAGACCGACATGAGTGCCTGGAGAACATCTCCTTGCCGAGAGCGTCCTCTTTTTCGAGAGTGGTCACAAGCAGAAGAATTCAAATTGAATTAGAATATGTGGAACTACGGAGTACTTTCAAGTCTGTCCGACGTCGGACGCAAGTAGTGAGGGTGATTGACTACCCCAAGTGAAGTTCTGCACAAAAAATCTGATTAGTGGCTAGGCTTAGCCTGCGCGCTGCTTTAGGGGGGCGGTGACCCCAGCTTCAGGTGTCTATGATATTGAGCCCATGATATCCAGGCGAGGAGAAGTTGAATGCCGTCTGCGGTGATGTTGTCGAATGTGAGGGGATCCGACACATGTGCTATATGATGTGTACTCACAGTTCAAGGACGCGCGCGACTCAAGGTAGTTGTGGCTGCGACTTAATGAGATTAAGGGCGCATTGCTTGCCTGAAAAGTTTGTCATCACCCCTAGTTCGTGTATTTACCCCAGTTCAAGGGAACGTGTACAGGACCCATACTGACAGACCACCCTCCGCACCTTTCAATATCTCAATGGTTGATGAGATTTTTTATCTGTTTAAAGTTACTTTGGAGCACCCATCTCCATCCAGGTGGTGTCAAGACCCTGAATTAAGCCAAGCTTCGATGATTGGGAATTATACTCAAGACACGAGTTCTAACAGTACAGGAAGGGTTCCTGTCGTTCTGTGCAGGCCAAGCAGGGTAGAGAGATTTTACTTTCTTTGGTGGAGGAGAGGCCGCTCATAAGTGCAATGACCCGAATGATGATAGATCAAGTTCGCATGGTCATGCAACGAACCTCCAGCCCAAGTATCGAGGAGCCACTGAGTTTCTAACCCTTTGTTCGAGTTATAGCTGTGGCTCTACAAGGTGTGGCGCCCGTAGTGTGATGGAAGATTGTTCAGGCCCAGAAGTCGGGAGAGGTAAGGGCTTAAAGAAAGGTGGGTCTTCTTTCTTCCACACTGATCAAGTCAAGTCCACATTACTAATTGCAACTCTTCTAACCATGCCCGGCTTCTTACGTCGATACAAATGCTCGAGACCACCAAGATTTTTTCAATTGGATGACTTTGGAGAAGGTTTTTGATAGACTATTGCAAGGTGCACTTGCTCTTGGACCATCATGACTCCTTAGTGGACAAAGAAAAAGATTGTAATCTCGCATGGTTTATGCAGTTCAACCAAGGAGAGGGGATCAACACTGCGAATTAGCATGGTTTTGAAGCATAGATTCAAGACATGGTTGAAGATGGTCGCTCCTAGTCCTCAAGGGCAGAAGGGATAAGACAACATTCACGACCCCACTTGCTTAAACATGAGTCCCAGAGGCTGTGGGTCAATCGATCTGCGCGGTTTCTCCAAGAATTGGGAGTCATGAGTCTAGTCCAAGCTCTAATTCTTTTATTCACTTGTCTGCGTGAGTCGTAGTGTAAGTCGTTTTTAAAGTAGCCATGTATTTTTCAGTTTTCATTCAGCATAAGTTATTCATTTGTTTTGTGGCAATATTTATTTTCTATTCTATGCAGTTCAACTCTGGCCCAATTGGTTAATCTATTTAAATTGTTGAATGAACAATGCCAAAGAGTGCTTCTTTCATGTTAGTCGCTCCACATAAATGACCTCCGTTAACATTCCCTTTGTCACATCAAAATCGAATATCCCTTAGCAAACCTTTTGAGCCTACAAACACTATCATATAGCTATTCTTCTTGTCATCAACCCAATCTACTAACCTTTGGACAAAGTGTGCGAAGGAGAATAGGACGTGCAAAGAAAGAAGAAAAATCAAGAGAAGAATAAAATAAAAATAAGAAAAAGCATAGTTCAATTACAAAGTTTTTACAATGCAAATCGAGAGTCGAATGTCAGACAGGTGAGTAGCTCAGATGCCGTGGATGCAAACTCAAATAATGCAAAAGTAAAGCACACTGCGCACCGTGGGGGTCACTTCTTGAGTAAATTACTGTCAAGGCCTTTTTTGCAACCTCAACCACAGCCCACATTACAACCACAAAAGCCTCTCTCACGAGGCATTGTCCAAATCTATCATCAGAACTAGGGTCTGATTCGTATAGATACGTGGAAGCCTCTTCTCGAGGTTTGACCGCATTAACATTTCTATTTGAGGCATTTGAGTGCTTATGACTTGAATAAGATAATTCGATAATGGTTTTGCCAATCTAGAAACCTGACATGACTCGATGCTTGAACCTACTATTCTTAGGCCACCTCGTATCTACCACATGCTTTGACCCTTAGCCACCAATGTTTGACCTCTTTTAATTTCTCGAATCCATAGGCTCTTCTTTGGTCATCTTCAGACTCATTGACTGTCAATCCCAAAGAATGTAAAGCACATGACTTTGGGTTAGTACATCTTGTTTGGGAACTCATCCATACACTATCCACTCCGTAACTCGACGTTGTCTCAAAAGTCCTCGTGGGGGGCCTCGTTGTCATATTAAAGTGGCTCTCTTAATTACTACCAGTTGGGGGTCCATTCTTGATCTCCCTAGGCCCTATTAGCTGGATCAAGGTTTTTGCTATCACTAAGTGGTAAACTCGCTTCGGAAAATATCAACTTTTGGACGCCGTGTCTCTTTCCAATCAAGTCAATGTCCTTCGCCATGTTAAGTCATGTCACGTCCGATGTCAGACCCATGAGTCTCGTCCAATATGTCTAGCCTATCTGCTGTAAGTCACTCTCCAATGTATGACACCTTCAGATGTGGTGCCACTTTGGTATACGATTCCGACTCTAGTCATTGTCCCTTTCATGTCTGAACCTAGCCGTAGACTGAGAGACTCTTTTCCTCACAACTTATCAAGTGTGAGGGCTCAGTTCAAAATCCAAACTTGAGTTTCATAGAATCAGAGCTGCATAGACAAAGCACTGCTTCAAAATCTACTGGTCTAGAACGTTAGACCTAGGAAACTAGACTGTCTGTTTTCCAATTTCAAGAGGGGCTTCATTTCAAGATATGTTGTTCTAGGAGTCAGGACCTAGATTAAGACACATTCAAATCATCTTAGAATGTAATGTAGACTTGGACAGGACTGCTCTCAAATCATGGTCTATGAACCATGACCTATGATCAAGACTCTTTCAAATCAAGACTTTTCATCAAACCATGTCTAGAAACCAGACCTAGACAAGACTTTCAAATTAAGGACCTTTTCAAACTCTAGAACCAGACCTAGACAGCCTTCCAAATGTTCAAGACTCTTATCAAAATCATGACTCCTGCCCCTCCTTCAATAATCAAGGTCACAGTTACAAGTCAAATTGCTGCAATTATCGCTTAAGACATAAAACAGACGCTATGATCCGTCACCAAGTAAGTCCTTATCTGAATAGGCTGATCATTTTCAAGTTAACCATGCTACCATTTCATTCGGAAAGCATGGGAAACCGCGCCTTGTATTTCTCCCAGTCAGCCGAACGGGGATATGAGCCGGCCTAAGGACTCAGGACACGATACAACACAATCAATCGCATGGAACACGACTGTAAGGTAAAACAACTCTGTGTGGTGTTTTGTCATGTACCATGCGAATAAATGATGAATCTCAGTCGGCAGTAACGTCGTTGAGTTTCTCTGTTCGCGTGCCCGAAGTTTCGAGTAGCTGTGTTGAGGCTTGTTCGTCTTACGTGAGATCGGCGTATCGTCTCTCCGATGACTTCAGAGTCAAAGTTATGTGGGCCTTCTGAGACCTTAAGAAATGTCTCCCCAAATGAGTAAGTCTCGTGATGATAAGCATACCGCGTCTCGCGATTGTTTCGACGTCGAAAAAATGGCTTTGGATCCATACAACATAAAGTTTGATATAATACGTGAGGTCGTACTCGGAACTATTGAGCAATGCGTAGGTTGTTAAAGTGCAGGCTTGATTGTATCTTTAGTGCAAAAATAATTATTTCTTTGTCGGTTTTATCGGTAACATTCAAGAGGTTTTCAAACAGGATAGTGTGGTTTTCGGTCTGGCTCGATTCCTCGTGCTTTTTTGGGGGTGTTGTTTCGGGTCATGCGTTGTTCGAGCACAGTTGATGGCTTTTTCTCTGAATCCTTGGCCCAGCTTTTTTTAAAAGTTTTTTCTGATTCTTTTTTTCTATGATTTCTCTTGATTTTGCAATGTTTAATATGCAAATACGCAAAAATACATGAATAATTAGAAAATATCCGGAAATGACGTGAACCTTTCTAGAAACATTCTTAGAATCCTTGCTTGAGAAGCAAGGGTGTCTAGGTGCGTCGAATCAAGGGAAATACGAATAAATCGGAGGAAATCACAAATATTTCGGGTTTTTGAGAAAATATATACGAAAAAGCCCTTAACCATTGAGCGTATATACGAGAAATGGAAGCGTATATCACGTGATCAGTCGAGCG
This sequence comes from Bassia scoparia, assembly GCA_008642245.1. NCBI lineage: Eukaryota > Viridiplantae > Streptophyta > Magnoliopsida > Caryophyllales > Amaranthaceae > Bassia > Bassia scoparia. Next base: position 31,892 of record SNQN01000630.1, read on the forward strand.
TATAGCACCATTGATAGTGTGTGCAGCTGTAGATACGGCACTTCAAGGGGTG
>SNQN01000630.1:31973-132789 GCA_008642245.1 Bassia scoparia
GAAAGCACATATATAAGCAAGTGTTAGCAAGTAGATTTCGTTTGACCAAATTTAATGAGTTGATGAATATATTAATTGGTAAATCAATAACTACAATTCTTTTCTAATTAGAATGTAAAACCCGTTTTTTATGCACATATACTACTCCTTATGACTGATTAAATAACATAAATACTTAAGCACCATAAATTTTGTTTAAAATTGTTGTTACATAATAAAAAAATGATAAAACCAAATCTACATCTTCCTGTTCTAAATTAATTGAATTAAATCAATAGTAATTGATTATGTTTTCTAAGTAGACAATTTAACATATAGTTTAAAGAACATAAGTAGTTACTATGAAATTTTTTCCTTACAAATGATGTTATATTTTTAAAAATAAAGAAAACAAAAACTATTATAATTTTGCATTGTAAAGTGAAATTTCAAAAATCGATTTCAATCAATAGAATATGCGTATGTTTTTCATCCATGCAAGTTAACAGATACTCTAAATGGAATGTTTAGGTGCGCTACACTTGGTAATACAATTTGTGAGTTTATGAGACTTTATCTCCTACAATTCTACTACGATAATAAAATGCACATTGAATCTTATAAATTAAGTACTTATATAAGTCATCAATTGTAAAGTGTCTGTACATTAGGTAAACTAACATTAACACATGCTGTTGAACCCTAAGTTTTGATGAATGGCACTCCAAACTAAGAAAGCAAACTCTATGTGTTAATATCTAATATGTGTGTTTAGTGATATGATTAAAGGTTCCAAGTTTCAAGAAGTCTTAATGGAGCAAGGACATCCTTAGGAGAAGGAAGAAGTTCCTGTGACTTGATTGGAGCTATGGAAGAACTCAAGGAAGAACTTCGAAGTCAAGGAAGGTTGAGTTCCTTGGAAAAGATGACGCGACATTGGGTACAGTAGATTTAGGGTTCTAGGTTTATTGTACTGCTTGGTAATGATATATGAAATATTGCTCAAAGGATAAAAAGGAAAATAATATTAAGTTTGTGATTTAATCTATTAATGAATTTTAATCCATTATTTTATGAAAAAGATATTTGTCTAATAAAGCCTAGGATAATTGTAAATATGATTTGATATAATAAAATCTTTTCATAAAATATTAAAGATTGTTTTTCTGTTAGAATATTTCTTAAAAACTATATGTTATATCTTTCCTTAATTAAAACGTTTTATCTTTGAAAATATGTTTTCTGATTAAATTGGTTTGATAAAAAGAAAAGCCTTTAAAATAGGAAAATTGGTTATGAAGAAAACGTGTGCTAACTAACTGAGATTTTTAAGGGACTAAAAACGGCTATATCTGATTTAGTGATCGTGGAGTTATGGAGCTTGCTGGTCAAGTTCCACTACAAGCATTACTCCTACAAAAGAGGGAGTAGTGTGGTAGTGGACTTACTGCTTGCCTTCTACGCATTCATGATCACATTATAAATATACTCAGTTGGAAAGTAACAAAGACACACCTTGATCAAAGAATTCAATCAGAGCTTTATTTCATATTATTGCCAAGCATTTAGGATTGTTTACATTGAGTTGTAAGTGCTTCTTTCTGTTGATTGAAGCGTGGGGTTGTGAGAGAGATTCATAGCCGAGGGATTTCATAGAAATCGAGTTTGAGAGAGTGTGACCAACAGAGGGGTTGGTTGTGAGGGTTCAAGAAGTTCCTTGTGAACTGAGAACGAGTGTCTTAGATTGTAATTAGGTGTTGCATCCTATTATAATAAGACGAAGTCCTGTGTTGCATCAGGCCACAGTTTTTTCTCTCTTGGCGTTTGTCTTGAGGGTTTCTGTGTTTGGAAAATTCTCTTTGCTCGTGTTTCTTTAATTAAGTTTCTTTTAATTCCGCGAAAAGTCACTTAAGTTCCTCAATACAATTCACCCCCCCCCCTCTTGTATTGTTCAGTCGATCCAACAACATGCAACTAGGGGTTTTAATGAGCCGAGCCTGCTCGAGTTCGGCTCGAGATCGGCTTGAAATTAGCTTGAGTCGAGCCTCATCTAAGCTCGGCTCGAAAGCTCGCAAACAGGCTCGAAATATTATTTTATCTTTTTGTTTAGCTTAATAATTATAAAATTAGTAGTGTATTACTGATAAGTTTCGCAAAAAATATAAAATTCATAACTATTAACTATTATATGTTTTTAGAAGTCATTATATTACTATAATTTTCGAACTTCAATATAGCTTTAATGTATTTTGAACTTGACTTTTAAGGCTCGAAAAAGCTCGAGGCTCGGCTCGAGATCGAGGATGTTCGTCACGAGCCTAGCTCAAAAAACCTAAAGCTTGCGTCGGCTCGTTAACACCGTACCCCTACATGTAACAATGACATTATAGGTTATTGTTCTTATAATTTGTTTAGTTTCTTTGCCCGTTTACACCAATTATAATCTTCCCTAAAATATATAAATTTACAAAACATAATCATATTTTTAGATAACTATTAAACAAATATGCCGTTGAGTTGCCAAGTATGTCTTATGGCATTTTTTTGAGACATCTTGTTTTTCAATCTTCCTAAAATACATTTGAAATTCAAAGATTTAAAATACACAAAATAAAATTCAAATACTATGTTTGGCAAATACAACATTCCAATAATGTGAGTTCAGTTCAAACAGCGCGAATGGAGATGAGTGGGATTTGTAATAATTAAAATAAACCTTTACGTGTCCATAGCGTCAAACTTTCAATTATAATTACTACCATTTTCAGTTGCATCTAATTGACCAAAATTCAATAAAAACTTTCAATTTGAATCTCAATATAAATGTGAACAAATCTTCAATTATAATCCCATCTACTCAAATTGACTAGTGTTATAGAACGGTTGGATTAGGGAGATGGAACATAGGTTTTTATCTTTTGTTTGTACTCTGTAATTTTGTAATTTTCTTTAAAAATTCATCTCAGTCTGCTACAGAATAACATATTTATTTTCATAGTTTACATTATAGATGAACATTCAAATATTCAAAGAATCTCAATTCATTTTCATTGAAAATTCAAATAAGACTCGATTTCAATTGATTTAGTTTGCAGTCCAATTTAATACTTATGTTGTGTTACCATTTGGTTTTCAACGAGGAGTCGAATCCCTCTTTTTCCGTTTCCGTTGATAACTGAATCTTACTATTTGATATTTCTATCCATTTCCATTTGTAACTTTTTTGTCGTATGTAATGTTAAACTAATGTATGCGTCTACTCATACTTTCAACATGTTACGGAATAAACGATCCATTTCACAACTTTTTTAGCCAATACCCTAAAACCCTTTAAACTTATACCCGTAAAATTTAAATCCACCGTATCATAAATCGTTAATCCCTCAACCATGAAACCCTTTATCCCTAACCCTGAATTCATAAACCCTCAAACCATTTTTCTCTCTAACCCTCTAACCCTCAAACCTCAAACCCTCAAACCCTCAAACCCACGTGTAAACTTCCATAAACCGCCTCTTTTTTCAAAATTAATGTTAGTTTTTTTTTATAAAATTACATTTTTACCCACTTCTAGTGACTTCCCCACCTAACTTGTTATATTAATTACTGGAGTAAAGCCTAGGTCGGTTAATTTATTAAAATAACTCGAAACACTTGCCTCTTCATTTGCCCTTAGCCCAATCTCTCAATCAATACCAACATTTCAGATCTCCATAGATAGTTGAGGACCACTTCCTTCCGTAGTTGTCAGCCACAAAAAAGAAATAACCAAAATGAGTTCCATTCAAAAGGATGAACAATTATCACAAGTCGTTGACGAAGGAGCAGTCGTTCTCGTTGACGAGGTCCAACCGACTCCCCTTACTGTTGTCCTGCCCGAGTCGACCACCGCAAAGAAAAATAAAAAATCTCCTAAACCACCAAAGGCCAAGGGTAATCTCAGGAGAGCCGTTTCGTATGCTTGTAAAGGATCTGATAAGAAAACAGCTTCTAAAGAAATGAGGGACTCGAAAAAGAAGGTTCCGGATGAGACATATATGGAGTTTCTAGCTGAGATCGCCGGAAACCCAGAAAAGTATCCAGAGCTCCGATGACGGAGACGATGACAGGTGAAGTGTGACAAAATTTCTAATTATTATTAGTTGCATGTATAAAAATTATGATGTATTAAGCTTATTTGGGCCGTTAATTGAATTTTAGGGTGGTGGAATTGTTCGTTTATTCTGGAAAACTAAAGCCTAACAACAATATTATTTAAATATTTTGGTTGTAGATGAACTAACTGGAGGTGTGTCGTTTTAAATCCGAGGATATTTTGGTAAGGTTGGATTGATGTTGTTATGTTATGCATTTTGGGGCGTATTTTGTGTGTGATTAGTCTTCTGCCTTTAAAAGGTCAAATGTTATTACAATGTAATTAGTGACTAAGATCCTCTGATTAGACCTCTGACTAAGCATGCATGTTGTTATTATGTAATGTTAGATGCTATTTTGTGAAGTTGTAATTAGTGCTGTTGCACATGCTAAATATGATTATTAAATATATAACTCGTTTGTTTTAGTCGTTTGGTTCATAAATTGATGCAACTTTTTTATGGGTCAAATGAATGAGATGGATTGTACCACAGACCAATAGCCCAAGTGCATATCACATTTGTTACCCACAATGTTTTAAAACCAGGCCTAATGTAGGGCTTCGCCCCGCCTTAGGGGGGCGCGACCTCAGCTTCAGTGTCATGGAATTGAGCCATGGAATCCGCATGTGAATGCGTTGGGGTGTGTTGTCGAATTGAGGGGATCGCCACCGTGCCTATATAGGTTATTCACGGACGCCCGAAACATTGGTGCCAAACTAGTGGCCCCACAAGTAGGTCCAGTAACCAAAGTGTGGGTTCGGGGACATGGTACGAATCAGATCTGTAACCCAATTCGCCCGCATGTAGCGGCCTCTACTCGGTCTCATTGTAGTTCCATAAATCATAACAATTGAATTCAAGAAAACTTATCGATTTGACTTTGAAAGCGCACTAATTACTAGGTGGGTTGCTATTATGTACAAACAATGACTTCTATAATGGACAAGGCGATCACTTGATTGTTAGTCAATATTAATAAGGTGCTTAGAAAACCGGTCGTCCATGATTATCTGACTTTAATATGACAAGCGATTAAATTCCGGTCTTGTTTAAACAATATATACAAGTGTGATAGAAGATATATATACAAGACATGAAAACAAAGGTTAGTAAGCATGATAATATGTGTGTGTGTCCTCCTCACCTTGTCACTGCAAACAATCAAATTGTTAGAATAAAACTCAAAGGAATCGCCCTTCGATTGAATTGCTAATTGAGACAAACAAACGCGTTAGTATTGACAATAACAATATGTATAATAATGAATTGTGACAAGATGATGACAATGATAATAGGTGTTAAGAATGAAAACCAAAAACCATGGAAACATTGAAAACATTAAGAAAATCCTACATATTTACATGAAACGATTAAAAAGTGAGTTTCTACATTGTTTTAATTGAATTAAAACTCATAACAATGGTTAATCAAATTAAGAGAGACAAAAGGAATTAAAAAAAGAGTGAAAAAAAAGGTTTTTGGTGAGTAATCTCAGATTTATACCCTTATTTCGCTTGTTGATTCGAAAGAGAATCGATGCTTTGAATTAGAAACGAATGTGTTTAGAGTGTTTGAGAGAGAGAGAGAGAGTAGACGTGTCTCGGGAATTGTGCGTCTGTGAAGTCGTGTCTCGGAGGTCCTGTCGGACTGAGCAAGGCAAGCAAGTATTTATAGGCACGAGGCAAAAACGAAGCAGGAAAACCCTGCGTATATACGCTACAGAGGAGCGTATATACGCTGCCTTCCTGCGTATATACGCTCATATGTAGCGTATATACGCTGCACATTTGCTTGCTTTCTATAAAAATTTTGGAAAGAATCGTATGCCTTGAAGCTGCGTATATACGCTGCAAATGGTGCGTATATACGCTCCTGATCAGCGTATATACGCTCCATTTCTGCGTATATACGCTCAATGGTTGAGGGCTTTTTCGTATATATTTTCCAAAAACCTCGAAATATTTTGATTTCCTCCGATTTTATTCGTGATTTCCCTTGATTCGACGCACCTAGACACCCTTGCTCTCCAAGCAAGGAGTTCTAGAATGTTCTAGAAGGTTCCACGTATTTCCGGAGTATTTTCTAATTATTCATGTATTTTCTGCGTATTCTGCGTATTTAAACATTGCAAAATTCATAGAAAATCATAGAAAAATCAGAAAAATAATTTAAAAATACTGGCGGATTCAGAAAAATGTGAGGAACACGATGAAAAACAAAAAGCACGAGAATCGCCAGCGTAACTTGTTTGAAAACCTTTGAGTTTATCGAGAAAACCGAAAGAAAATATTTTTGCCTTGTCTTTGACCTTTGCTCAATAGTTCCGAGTACGACCTCACGTATTTCCAACTTTTGTGAGTTCAAAGCATCTTTTCTGAGTCGAAACAATCGCGAGACGCGGTATGTTTCATCACGGATTACTCATTTGGGGAGACATTTTCAGGTGTCTACAGAAGCCCCCACTTTGACTGAGTCTGGAGAGACGATAGTCTCGTAAGACGAAAGTCAAAGTATTCGATTCGGGACGGAGAGCAACTCAAGACGTTCTGCGACCCTGAGTTACCCTTTTTCGCCGGTACCTGCAAAACAAAGGTTAGTTTTACCTGTAGCCGTGTCCCATGCGGTTTGATGTGCTTGTATGTGTCTGAGTCCTTGAGCGGTCATTTCCCCGTTCGGCTGACTGGGAGAAATGCAGGCGCGTCCCATGCTTTCCGAAGAAATGAGCATTGACTTGAAAATGATAGCCCTAATTCAGGATTAAGGACTACCTTGGTGACGACATAGGTCTGTTTTTATGTCTAGCGAAATTTGCATGCAATGTTGACTTGTAACTTGTGACCTTGATATTGAGAGAGGGGCAGGAGTCATTGATTTTGAAAGAGTCTTTGAATTTGGAAGGGCCTTGTCTAGGTCTGGTTCTAGAGTTTGAAAGAGTCATTGAATTTGAAAGGGTCTTGTCTAGGTCTGGTTCTAGACATGGTTTGAGAAAGTCTTTTGAATTTGAAAGAGTCTTTGTCTAGGTCTGGTTCAAGACATGATTTGAGAGAGTCTTGTCTAGGTCTGATTCTAGACATGATTTGAATGTGTCTTATCTAGGTCTGATTCTAGACATGATTTGAATGAGCCTTTGAATTTGAAAGAGTCCAGTCTAGGTCTGGTTCTAGACATGATTTGAGAGTGTCTTGTCTAGGTCTGATTCTAGACATGATTTGAATGAGCCTTTGAATTTGAAAGAGTCTAGTCTAGGTCTGGTTCTAGACATGAAAGGACGATACTAGAGTCTAATCCTAGTACCAAGTGCCAATTGAAGAGTGTCATTTGAAGAGTGACTTAGAGAAAGGTGACATTTGGACGAGACTATGGGTTGACTCGGACGTGACTTGACTTAACATTGGCGAGACAGTGACTTTGATTGGAAAGAGACAGGGTCCAAAAGTGATTTTTCAGGATTTCCACTTGATAGCAAAAGACTTGATCACGTAATAGGGCCTTAGGAGACAAGAAGCCCCCAACTGGAAATTAAGGAGCCATGATGACAACGAGCCCCCCAGCGAGACTTTGAGACAACGTGGTTTACGGAAGGTGGATAGATTGTATGGATGAGTTCCCCAACAAGATGTACTAACCCAAAGGTCAGGTGGCTTTACTTCTTTGGGATTGAGTCAATGAGTCCTTGAAGGTGACCAAAGAATAGGCTATGGTTCGAGAAATAAAAAGGGTCAAATTTGTGGCTAAGGGTCAAAGATGTGGCTAGATGCGAGGTTGGCTAATGATGTAGGTTCAAGCATGAGTCTATGTCAGGTTCTAGACTTGGCAAAACCATTATCGAATTCTTAGCAAGTCAAAGCACTCAAAAGGCCTCAAATGATTTAATGTTAATGCGGTCGAACCTCGAGAAGAGGCTTCCTACGTATCCTTACGGAATCAGACCACCGTAGTTCTGATGATGATTTGGACAATGCCTCGTGTGAGAGGGCTTTTGTGGTTGTAATGTGAGGCTGTGGTTTGAGGGTTGAAAAAGGCTTGATGATTTATGAAGTGACCCACGGTGCGCAGTGTGCTTTTCAGACTTTTGCTTTTTGTTTGATCTGGGCTTTGAGCTTTGGATTTGCATTGGATTGATTTGCATTTGTGAAAACTTTTGTATTGAACTTTGCTTTTTTCTTTTTGTTTATTTTTTATTCTTCTCTTTTTTTTCTTTTCTTTCTTTTGCACGTGTCTTTTCCTACGCACCGTTTGGTCCAAAGGGTTAGGTAGATGTGGGTGATGAAAGAAAGATAGGCTAAATGATAGTGTTTGTGGCTCAAAAGGTTGCAAGGGATTTTGATTTGATGTGACAAAGGGAATGGAAGGGAGGGGTCATTTTGTGGAGCTGTGAAAGAAGGCCTCTCTTGGGCATTGTTCAATTTCAAATTAAATTAGATTAAACCAATTGTGGCCAATGAGTGTTGAGACTTGCATAGAATTAGAAAATAATATTGCCAAAAACAAATGAATCATTTTATTGCTGAATGAAAACTGAAACATACATGGCTTATTTTAAAAGACTACATAGACTCAAAAGACAGTGAATTGAAAAGATTAGATAGCTTGGACTAGGACTCTATGACTCAATCTGGAGAAGACCGCGCAGATCGATGACCCACGCCTTGGGGTGACTCATGGTTTAGCAAGTGGGCTGGTGTGAATGTTGATCTTATCCTTCGCCGCTGGAGGGACTGGGAGGCGACCATCTTCAACCATGTCTTGAATCCTATGCTTCAAAACGATGCAATTCTCAGTGGTGTGACCCCTTCCTTGGTGGAACTTGCAATAAGCATTGGGATTCCAATTCTTAGATTTCTTGTCATCTGAAGGATCTGGAGTGGGTCCAATAGGAGCAAGTGCACCTTTTGCAGTTAATCTATCAAAGGCCTGCTCATAAGTCATGCCAATTGGAAAAAATGTCCTTGGTGGTCCTCGAGGCCTGTTGTTGAAAGAGCCGGGATGGTTAGAAGAGTTGTCATTGGTAATGTGGCTGACTTGATCAGTGTTGGAAAAAGAGGAGCCACCTTTCTTGTTAAAGCCCCCACCGTTACCCTTAGACTTCTGGGCTTGAACATCTTCCTCAACTAGGAGGCCAACCTTGTAGAGCCCAGTAAATGAATCAATGGGTTGAAACTTGAGTGGCTCTCGATACTTGGGCTGAAGGTTCTTGATGACCATGCGAACTTGATCTTCCTCATTCGGTCGATTGGTCATTTGAGCGGCCTTCTCCCTCCACCTATTAAGGAAAGTAGAGAAATTTTCTCTCTCACCTTGCTTGGTGGCCTCTAGTTCACGGAGACCGACAGGAAGCTGGGAATTGTACCTGTACTGCTTTAGGAACTCGTGTTTGATATATTCCCAATCATCGAGCTTGGCTTGATTCAGGGTCTTGAACCACCTGGATGGATGGGTGTCCAAAGTAATAGGGAACACCGAAGTGAATAGCTCTTTGCTCATTCCTTTAAGGACCATTGAGATATTGAAAGTGCGGAGGTGGTCTTCTGGGTCTTCAGTTCCCTTGAACTTGGGCAAATCAGTGATGACAAACTTCTTAGGAAGCTGGCCCTTAATCTCATAATCAGCAACACGAGGCCCTTGAACTGAATTTTCGGACATTCTCTTGACCAACTCTTCTAGTTGCTCCACCCTTTTTTCCGTCTCAGTCTTCGGAGGAGGGAGTGGTGTCTCAGCATCGTCTTCTTCCTCCCCGTCAGACTCGAGAGGTTTTTCCTGGGTCCTCTTTTCTTTCAGCTCCCCAATGCTCTTTTCTTGGGCATCAAGGCGAGAATTCACAGACTCGAGCTTTTCTAGAATAGCGTTAAGCTGTTGTTCGATGTTTGCCATGGAAGTGTCTTGGTGATCAGGAGCGCGTCGGGTTTGGCTTCTTGTTACTCTTCTAGGCCCCAGAGACAAGTTGCGAGTCTTTGCTATCTTGCTGAAATCAAGAAATTACACTTTAGAACCCAGAAACAAAAGATTGGTCTACTTGAAAACTCTTAAGAACAAACCTAACTCAGTCTTGAGGTTCTGGACTTAAGGAACTGAACTCGAAAGTAGACTTGAATGGGCTAGACCTAAATCTGATTTAAGGTGCTAGACTCGAGAAAGATTCAAACCTAAGATGGGCCTATTTCAGAATTAAGGACCTCTTAGACCTACGAGCCACTTGAAATTGAATGGGCCTAGGGTTGAGTCTATGATCGAACCTAGTTCAGTTTTAAGGTTCTTAGATTGAAGTTGAAGCGAACCTAATTCAGATTCAAGGCTCTTGGGTTGAAATTGAATTGAACCTAATTCAGATTTAAGGTTCTTGAATTAAGATTGAATTGAACCTAATTCAGGTTTAAGGTTCAAAAGGTCGAATCTAAGTCAGATTTAAGATTCTTGGATTGGGATCGAATTGAGTTTGAAATTGAATTGGATTGAAATTGACTTTGAAATGGGCCTAATGGATCATCGAACTTCATGTCTTGAACCATAGATTAAGAGACTGGGCTTAGTTGGTGGTTAAGAATTTGGACTGAATGAAGAGTCACAAGTTAACAAGCACATTGATTGAAACACAAATCCAATTTATTCACTTAAGGTCAGGATCTAAGTGAACTAACTATATGGTCGGCTTGGTTAAGTCTGATAGTGTACCATGCCTAAGAGTAGAGCTGGGTCCAATTTCACCACCACAACATTGGTGATGTATGGCCGAGATACCCCTTATATACACGCATCTAGTAACACGTGCATACGCGGCATGGGCGGGATAGGACTTACCTTAGCCATGTGATCCATTAACCACATGCAACCAAAGTAAAATCCCCCCTTAAGGTGATCTCGAGCATAGAACATGCCCATATTGAGACCAAGGTGCCTAGGACATGACCCTTTTCGAAGGGTCACAAGCAAAATTCAATTGATTATGAATATGGAACTACGAGACTTTCAAGTCTGTCCACTCACCAAATGGTGATTATCCCCAGTGAAGTCGCCAAAAACTGTAGGGCTTCGCCCCGCCTTAGGGGGGCGTGACCTCAGCTTCAGTGTCATGGAATTGAGCCATGGAATCCGCATGTGAATGCGTTGGGGTGTGTTGTCGAATTGAGGGGATCGCCACCGTGCCTATATAGGTTATTCACGGACGCCCGAAACATTGGTGCCAAACTAGTGGCCCCACAAGTAGGTCCAGTAACCAAAGTGTGGGTTCGGGGACATGGTACGAATCAGATCTGTAACCCAATTCGCCCGCATGTAGCGGCCTCTACTCGGTCTCATTGTAGTTCCATAAATCATAACAATTGAATTCAAGAAAACTTATCGATTTGACTTTGAAAGCGCACTAATTACTAGGTGGGTTGCTATTATGTACAAACAAGACTTCTATAATGGACAAGGCGATCACTTGATTGTTAGTCAATATTAATAAGGTGCTTAGAAAACCGGTCGTCCATGATTATCTGACTTTAATGTGACAAGCGATTAAATTCCGGTCTTGTTTAAACAATATATACAAGTGTGATAGAAGATATATATACAAGACATGAAAATAAAGGTTAGTTAAGCATGATAATATATGTGTGTCCTCCTCACCTTGTCACTGCAAACAATCAAATTGTTAGAATAAAACACAAAGGAATCGCCCTTCGATTGAATTGCTAATTGAGACAAACAAACGCGTTAGTATTGACAATAACAATATGTATAATAATGAATTGTGACAAGATGATGACAATGATAATAGGTGTTAAGAATGAAAACCAAAAACCATGGAAACATTGAAAACATTAAGAAAATCCTACATATTTACATGAAACGATTAAAAAGTGAGTTTCTACATTGTTTTAATTGAATTAAAACTCATAACAATGGTTAATCAAATTAAGAGAGACAAAAGGAATTAAAAAAAGAGTGAAAAAAGGTTTTTGGTGAGTAATCTCAGATTTATACCCTTATTTCGCTTGTTGATTCGAAAGAGAATCGATGCTTTGAATTAGAAACGAATGTGTTTAGAGTGTTTGAGAGAGAGAGAGAGAGTAGACGTGTCTCGGGAATTGTGCGTCTGTGAAGTCGTGTCTCGGAGGTGTCTCGGACTGAGCAAGGCAAGCAAGTATTTATAGGCACGAGGCAAAAACGAAGCAGGAAAACCCTGCGTATATACGCTACAGAGGAGCGTATATACGCTGCCTTCCTGCGTATATACGCTCATATGTAGCGTATATACGCTGCACATTTGCTTGCTTTCTATAAAAATTTTGGAAAGAATCGTATGCCTTGAAGCTGCGTATATACGCTGCAAATGGTGCGTATATACGCTCCTGATCAGCGTATATACGCTCCATTTCTGCGTATATACGCTCAATGGTTGAGGGCTTTTTCGTATATATTTTCCAAAAACCTCGAAATATTTTGATTTCCTCCGATTTTATTCGTGATTTCCCTTGATTCGACGCACCTAGACACCCTTGCTCTCCAAGCAAGGAGTTCTAGAATGTTCTAGAAGGTTCCACGTATTTCCGGAGTATTTTCTAATTATTCATGTATTTTCTGCGTATTCTGCGTATTTAAACATTGCAAAATTCATAGAAAATCATAGAAAAATCAGAAAAATAATTTAAAAATACTGGCGGATTCAGAAAAATGTGAGGAACACGATGAAAAACAAAAAGCACGAGAATCGCCAGCGTAACTTGTTTGAAAACCTTTGAGTTTATCGAGAAAACCGAAAGAAAATATTTTTGCCTTGTCTTTGACCTTTGCTCAATAGTTCCGAGTACGACCTCACGTATTTCCAACTTTTGTGAGTTCAAAGCATCTTTTCTGAGTCGAAACAATCGCGAGACGCGGTATGTTTCATCACGGATTACTCATTTGGGGAGACATTTTTAGGTGTCTACACCTAATTGATGTTTCCATATTTGATTTTGAAACAATGTTTTAAAACTAGGTATAACAAAAAATTGAGTCTACAAATAAAATGAGGAAAAATGAATATAAAACTAATGATGACGTGTTACAAATAATTTTGAAAACACACAACAATGCACCAAAATAACCTCAATAACACTGCGAAAGCAAACACGTTTATTTAAGCCTAAACAATTATAAACCTAGAACATTTGCACATTTCCTACCCTGTTTGTAGTGATTACAAATTCAGCACTGTGTGATCCATTACCGGTCATTACGGTTGCAATTCTTGATCGCTTCCCATCGGCGTTAACTACAAACCTAAGACAAACCCTCGTGTTGATATGCCTTGCCCAGTGAGGCCCAAGGACTGGAGTTACCTGGCGTCCAAGGCTCATAAATGTAATTTGTTGGGGTTTGGGGGGGGTACACCACATCTGCAACTTCGTTGACAAGTATGACAGTAAGGTTGTACCTCTGGGCTAGAAACCGCATTTTCATACCAAAACAATCGAGAAATGTTGCTCGAGCACATAAATTGACGTAGTTGTTACCATACTCGGCACGAAAAAGGACGGCAACCGAGTCAAATACAATATGGCGACATGGTGCGGCAACGTCCCCACCGTTTTCAAGGACATGCTCGATGTTTGCAATTGTGCCCCGTATTTGCTTGACTGCTTCGACCTTTTTTACCTTAATCAAATCAAGAGGTGTGCATGGACCTCCAAACAAGTTTGACAAGTGATGAGACATTTACAGCAAACGTGTTACCGGAAATTGCCCTCCCGAATGAACGTAGATGCTTGGTCCGCTCAATCCTCCAACTTCCTCTTCTAGATGGATGGTTAACATTGCTTGCAAACACAGTTGTGTTTTCCCGACACCACTTTCTCCACTCAACTCAAACACCTTTCCAGTTTAAAAACCATCCACCTCCAAGCATGTTGTCTATGGGGGTGGCCTAAGACAGGAAGTGTTTTGATTCCATATGAAACACAATGGTATAACTCATAAATTTTATAAAAGGATTTCACACTCACTATCTCATCCTTATGTAGTAGCTATGCATTAGATAGTCCCTATTGAGAGTCTTTATGGTGTACTAAATGGACTTGCCAACTAACAACAAACTATGGTATTTATTTCCAGTCAGGCACCTAAGTGAAGCCTCATGTATATCTTTACAAATTTTAGGAATAGTTCCATTTATTTTSACAGCATTCCGTACATGTACTAGTGTTAGTTATGATCCTTATGTACCTATTGATATGTTGTATTAGTAACAGGAATGGTTTAGTTGTATTCGTCATTGTTTTATTCACATTAAGATAATTGAATTGTTTTTATTGTATTTGTTAATGGCTTATTTGAATAAAGAAAATTACTTAGCAGATACGTATAAAGTTAATTTATAATTGAAGTAGTTTACAATTTATGGGAAATTTAAAGGTAAAATGTACTATAACCATTGTCATTATGTATAATCTGGAAAATTAGTTTCAACAAATTATTGACTAAACAAGTTTAACTCCATTCTTCATATTTTAATTTGCAAAGGTGTTAAGGGTTCCGCATTATATATGTACAACTTGCAACAATGGTGAAATAGATAATATAAAGTATCACCACACATGCTGGTTTGATATTAAATAAAAAAGTAATAAAATCTTTTCCTCGGCAAACAAAAGATCCGAAAACCATATAACACACAACCATTTGATGGATGAAGACATGAAATTGGGAAATAAAAGTGGTACTAATATGGTGAGTTGACAACCCATCTTTTTATGACAAAAGGTGAAAGTGGATTCCCAAGGTTTAATCTAAACCATAGAAAAATTCTAAGGGAAAAGGACAAGTTACTTTTCATTCAAACTCAATTCAGAAAAGAAGTTGCTAGAAGTACCTTTTTTAAACACACCAATTGGAATTGAGCCATTGTCAAATATTATGTTATATACCCAAAACAAGTGCACCTTTACTTTACTATGAATATTTAATTTCAGCTTCTCAAGTAAATTGTAGATAAAGGACAACCAATGGGACCCCCCCCCCCCCACTATTGTACTATGTAACATTAACAATTAATAAATTAGGTAGTTAAGTGCTCCAAAGATGATTGTTGTTAGATAAGTTTAACAGCCATAACTTGGATTACCCCATTAAACATATCTACTATATGTACATATGCTATGACAATGAAGGGCCTTGCAAAATAAGAAAAGCATACTGCACTTCGGAGATACTCAAAAACAACAATGCCATCATCCACTCCTTCCATTTCTTCACCTCCTATGAAGGGAAAGGAAAATCAACCCCACCCTCCATTTAACTTCGGACCATTTGCACCGAATGTGCACTCGGGAGGGTCGACCAGTCCCGGTTTCAAGCGCATTAGGGCCACCATTGAAGATGAGGCTGACGAAGACTTCATAGATGGTCAGCCCATGACTGGTGAGGACCAACCAATGCATCAGAAATCTAAGCACCACTGTTCTAAGGTGCTAGACTTCCACTGGACCCTTGGTCAGTCCTCAAGGAAGAAGATATGCTCTGAACAAGCAGCGTCTTACATGGGTTTCGAGCAATACAACATGACAATCACTCTTAAGAGTGCCAATGAGGGAGACAAAGGCCTGTCCTTCATCATGGGTCATTACACCACATTCCGTGTTCCCTACAAGGTGTATGCTGAAGCTCTTGACTTCTTGCCTCATTAGATCATAGTCAATACAAAGCATGGGAAGGAGGTTCGCAGGCATGACACAGCTCCAAAGGTTGGTGTCGAGAACGAAGAAGAGCTAACAGTGGAGGGCATGGTGAGTGTTCAAACATACTTTGGTATATATTTAATTGCAGTACTTGAATGCATTGTTAAGCATGAAACCATAATTAAATGTATGAATTAACATATTTTCACATCCCTTGCTCGTGAAAGAAACGTGTGCCCGTAAGGTGTTTTATAGGATGTGGATTACTAATATTTGTTTTTGTATGCTAATGTTAATTTGTGTGATAATTCATCAGTATCAATTAAGATATTTTTTAAATGGGACTAATTAAAGTACCAACTAGTAAGTGAATTATAAAAAAATTTGTATAAGTTTAATTACGGAAAAATTCTGTCAAATGGGAAGATCTAGCACATCAGATTTCAGAGATTAATAATTATTTGTTTCTTGCTTACTAGTAAGTTATATTAAGACCTGAATTTATTTAGTATATAAACATTTTTTATTATTATTGCTGGAGTGTTTACATTTTTGGATCTATACACCTTTTTTTTATTATCAAACTCGTTAGTTACAATGTTTAACTTAAACTTTTTTAATGTGTTTGTCATGTGAATGTACTGTTAAAATTAGTTTCCTCCTTTGACTCCAATTTATTAACATCTACTGAACTGTGAGTCTACAAATTACATACTTTCATCAAAATAAAAATACCAAATCAGCAATCAAAATAAGTTAGTGGCAACTTAATTGTGGTATTTTTATTTTTTTCGGACTTGGAAAATAGGTGACTTAATACTTCACAGTTTAATCCGTTGCTTCGATGTTTGCGTGGGTATTCCAAGTGCTTACAAGCCTTTAAATTATGTGTGGTTTCAAGGATACAATGACTTTGGTCAATATGGTGTGATGCTTTCGTGTTCGAATCATGCCTGCTACATGATACCAACACAACATGAATTATAGACAAGTATTTACTGCTTCGGTTGGGTACTAATCAAGCGTTTTTTTCAGGACCCGGAGTTGAACACAGACACAAGGGTCAAGGACATCACCATCCGGCAGTGTGTTGATGTCAATCCGATGGTGCTGCACTTGAAGGCACCATTGACACTCACTATGTACGAGTTGTACGATGCTTGGGCCGAGTATGTTAAATGTCACAGCAACACCTTTATGCTACTCTACAACATGGAGGATCTCCCAGAGACATGGAACAGTAGCTGAAGCCAAGATCAAGAACGGAGGCACAATGTTTTGTCGTGTTGGGTCACAACCAACACCTTCTGACTAACTGTCACAACTCAAGATGGTGCATGACACGATTAGGAATGGAAAATTATTGGAAGAAGTTGTAGTTGTCGATGACACGGATTGGCCCTTTTGCTTATGAATACCACTGGCTAATCCTCTACTATCTCGACTTACTTGCATGCACCAAAACTTGCTAACTTAGGTTGTTTATGGCGTAAAAATTACTATCTTTTGTAAGTGGTTTGCATATGGCATAGGAAGGTGCCTGAATATGGCATGTCATATGCATTATTGGCAGTTGTCTTTTGGGAAAAACATTTATTATGTGCTTACATTTGGTTTTTGTAAACAAACAGTTGACTTTCTGCCAATAAATGAAACAAAATATTTGATGCCATGCCTAATTACATTGTGCTATATAATGCATCTGCTACATTTAAATCTTTTCTGTAATTTTATATGCTTTTGAATGCTTATGAATGATAGGAAACCTTTCTATATACTTTGAACTTATGAATGGCATATGATGCAGTATATCGATTCATGTTGCTCCTTTACTACTTCTCAGGTATCAATAATTGTGGGTATATACATATACGTTTAGTAAATTCCAATTAAAAGAGCATATATAATGTGGCTATATAATGATACTTGAGAAGCACACCGTAAGCTGCTATAATGTTGCTATGTAATCATATATTATCAAACACACCATATGCATAATCTCCAGTTAAAAGCCCAAAATAATTGGTGCTACTATACAACTAGGCTCAGGGTTCGAATAATCATAAATGACAAACACACAACTTGTTACGAAGTGGTAACATATATAGAAAACTATTGTGAATGTAAACCAATGAGCACCAATACTTTATCATTAACGATTTATTCAAACAAAACAGATTCAACAAATACAAACAACCCAAAGCAAAATTAACATTCTGTTCTTGTCGAAACAAAATTATAAAATAACAATAATAGGCAAACAAGACAAACGTACAAATAGGCAAACAAACCCTACTTATCGGCCGCTTCATCATCAGAACAAACACACTCATCATCCCTCGCGTCACGTGGGTGCTTCTCGCCATAGGCCACATCTAACAGCTGCAAATTTCATAATTCGATTAGAGGATCTACTCATAACATGGATGCAAATTATTAAAACAAATTGTGTCATTAAATTTTTACCCCAATAGACCCAAAATCACCTTCGGCCGAAAACCTATCGGTATCACAAGCATTCTTCAACAAATCAGAACTCCAAATCTTCACATGAGGCCTACTACCCAAACATACTGGATTTCTATCCAACCGGTCAACATAAAAGATCTGACAATAAACAAAATAACATTTTATGACAACAAAAATAAACCACACTACATAAAGAACATTTGATGTTAACTAACCAATTAAGCAAAAAAATAAAAATACTTACAGCTAGGAATAAAGTGCAACCACCACACCCCACAACAAAACCAGTCTTCTAAAATCTCTTAGCAAAACGCGTAACTCCTGCCATCAACTTATCCAATACCAACTTACACCAATTATATTTCCTCGGATTTCCAACACAGCTCAACGCAGGTACCAATTCCTTAGAAAATCGGTTGCATTACGTGGGACAAAGGACCAACTCCAATGCCACAAGTAGGAATAACATCTTAAATTCCATAACATCATCAGCCTCAAATTTTGACATAATCCTACTAGCCAAATTAGGGGTTAGCCCAAGAACTTTTTGGGTTACAACTTTTCCTTTTCTGTCATCAACAAAGCTACACTCTTCACCAAATTTGTTCTCAAAATCAACTACCATCTGCCTTAGTTCCTGATTTATCAAACTCCTAGGAACAACAACCTCACCCTTAGGAATTCCCAAAACCCACCGAACTTGATTATAAAACAAACGGAAATTTAAGCCCCCCACATTCAACATCTCATTTCCAGCATCTACTCGAGTCATCAGCCAATAGCATAACGATCTAGGCAAACGCAACCCTACAAGGTACAACAAACCTCCAAACCCCATCTCCTTAACCCACCTTTTCCTACAATCATCTAAGGATTCGCAAATCCTACCAAACCTTTCTACCCTACAAACTACATTAGGCCCCTGCAAAAACCAGGTCAAATGTTAACAACATTAGTGTCTTCACAAGAAACTGGCAACAAACACTATCCAAAAATATGAACGAAAGACAAACCCAAACTCTTGAAGTCTTCCGCAACTTCAGCACTTCACCACGCTGTTTCGCAATTCACCCTCTGGTAAGCAGACAACCCTAAAAATAGATACAAAAACACTTAATCATTTCTGGTACTAACATGGACATTCAACAACCCACATTAACAAACCACAAGCAAGAACTATAAAATGCCCATCAGTTTTCCCTCGATATCTTACCTTACTCCCAGCTGACGTCGACGTACACAAGGGGACAAAATAACCTCCACATTGTGCACTTTGGTCATCGACTACATTAGGACTATTTAGGTCAATTGAATAACTACGATGCTGCACAGGTGGATCAACTTCCATCACTTTCATCTGGACAACTAGAAAAACAGACATAAACCGAAGAGGAATTCAAAAAAATTTTACACAAGAATTCGACAATACTATATGTAGGATAACAAATGAAATGCATGCAACTTTAGGTAATTACAATTGCTTATAGGATTCGACAATAAAACACACAATTAATTCAACTGCGTGTACCTAATCGACATTCAATACAACAATACTAACTTTATAACTATAATCCATCAACTACAAAGTATGAACCCTAGAAAATCCAGTACCAAATCGACTTCCAATTAAACAGAATCAACAAATGCAATCAACAAATCAGCGACTAATAATCCGCGATAAATAAATAGATTCACAAAATAATAGTAAACTACAACACTAGAAGGTAGAAATTCAATCAACACTACACCCAATTAATTCAACCAAAGGGACACTGAAGCATTATCACACATAACAATATACGACAACACAAATTAATTAGGAAACAAACTCAGCGCATACCTCAACAAAAATGAAAACTGCGAAATCGCATAATCTGGCACCATTGCTGCAAACGAATAAGTCGCGAGGAAGGAGGGGGGACTCAGAATATCGATATATTGGAGGAGAAATAAAACCAGCTATGGAGTGAAATAAAATGATTTATGAGGTTAAAGAAAATTCCAATACATGGAACCAATACGCATACCACAATAAGAAAAACATGCTCGGGCGACCGACATTAGAGACCGATTTTCGGTCGCTGACACCATTTAGCGACCGATTTTCGGTCGCTAACGTTGGTCTCTTTTTTTTAATCGCAAAAAAGATTTAGCGATCGAAAATCGGTCGCTAAACGTGTAGCGATCGAAAATCGGTCGCTAAACGTTTAGCGACCGATTTTTTTATTAAGAAATTGGCAAAATTTTAAAGGGAAGACAGAATTAGCGACCGATTTTTCAGTCGCTAAATCGGTCGCTAATAATTAGCGACTGAAAAAGCGGTCGCTAATTCTCTCTCCCCTCCAAATAAATGGATAGAAATCGGTCGCTAAAATATATTTCCAGCTTTTTTAAAAAAAAAAATTATTAGTGTCTTTTTTCACCTATTTTTTTCTGTATATGTAATATAAAAAGAAATAAAATTAAATGCTAGTTTGCACTTGTTGCAGATCGCTTGTACAAAATTTCACATCACATAGTAATGAAAGGATTATATTACATGTCATACCTCTGAAAGAGCTTGATAAATGGTCTCATACAAAATACGACAACTTGGTTGCCGGATGGGCATAATAATCATAATAATTGTCTAAGGATAAGGCTAATGACATAATTAAAGTTTCTAACCATAAATAATTAAACAAACCATCTAGTAGTAAAATATATAGCATTGCAATATCATGTGGGTAGACATCTCTATTCGAATGATATGCTTTATATGACCCATAAGAGCATGCCATTTGTAGCGAGGGTGGCAGTAGGTCCAATTTGTAGATATAAGTCTCCTGTGGTCAGTTCCTGAATACCCTGAGCTAGCTCAATTTTATCATCCTATTGCACAGCAGATATTAGTAAGGATGCTTATAAAGGGATAAAATGTATTTCAGTGTATGTAAGTATACTACTTACAAAAATAAAGATTCCGCGCATTTGTTTACAGGTAGTTCTAATCAGGGTTTGAGCCTCATGAGTGAAGACTATGAACTCATGTGTACTGTTGTTGGTCAATGATGTCATACGCATGAGAAATGAAATGTCAGTTTTAAAATGGAGACTAATAAAAGTAACAGTAACAGATTGCAGTAACAATGAAATTGAATTAAGAAGACTTTAATCAATGATAGATACCAATGCTGCTATTGAATGATTGGATAGGACTAATAGAAATCAAAGTAATGATTGACGTCAAACACAGGTTTTGTTTTTGCAAATTATGATATTTCCTTCCTTTGTATTCAAATTACAAATAGAAAATTATGCTTGCATAGTCAAGAACTATGAGAGCCTCACATGACAAGAACTACGAGAGCGTGACATGACAAGATACATCACATTACAAGAACATCAATATAGCATAATTGTTATCATTTATATAGCTATTTAGCAAATAACTATATTGCAGTACTACTCAGGTAGTTAGATGAAATATTCAAAAAATTATACTCCGTAGAAAAGTAAATAAATCATCGAATATATTTACTTACAAGAATCCAACCTTCAAAGACGACCTGCAAAAGACGTGTTCATTCTTCTGAGCTATCACCAATGTAACCTTTATCTGAGCTCGCGCCTCGGCTTCTCTTGCTACCATGTCTTCGTTCTGCAGAATTTGTAAAGCAAATCAACCCATCTTCCCTTAAAATATAGTTCTACCCTTTAAACAAACAATTTGAACATCTTTCTTAAAATCTGTTAAAAACCTTTTCCAGTTCAGCATATTGGTTCACTAAACATCATGTGCTTTAGATAAATCAGCAAAAATTTGGTTCAATTCAATTTATAGCTCGTTTATATTGTCTTTAATAGTCTTCAACAATGAAATTGCTACGCACCGGTATAATAGCATATTGGTTTGCATTTTTGCAATTAGTATCACAACAATACCAGTACATTGTTAAGTTTCTCAAGTATATAGATGTGCATTTCTTCTTGTGGGAATCTTCACTTCGACCTTAGGTAGCATTTTCCCAGAAATCTGCCCAAAGAATAAATGTGCATCAATTTGTTTTCTTGTAACATAATAAAGTGGAAATGCAGATCACAAAGAAATAATCTTTAGTGAAGCAACAAAATACAAGGATTGAGAACTACCTAACCTTTGATAATCATAAAAATGTAGAAGCTTATAACTAAAATAAAAAATGAAATGCAAAATCAAAATTTAAGACTGAAAATTGAATCAGGAGGCTTATTCAAATATTCAATTCAAACTTCAAATCTAAGTAAAACAAAATAAAAATATCATTCTCACCTCAATTCGATGCAATCTCAACTCCATCAGAACAAAAACCTCGCCACACTCAGCTCCACACATACATCAACAGTCCAACAACATTTCTAGGACATAATAAACAATCCCTTTTCAATTACTCATGAAAAAAACACATAATTTAAAATTACCTTTTTTTAAGAAAATTCATAAAGATTCTAACAAAAATCAAGCAAGAACACAAGAACAACAACAATCAACACCAAACGGTTACCAGAAAAATCCCCTTAAAATGAAAACTTTCAATTTTTAAAACAAGATCACTTAAAAATTCAGTACCAATTCATTTCCTTTTCAATTTTTGACTCCACAACCTGTTACTATGATGCCAACAGTATTGAAGAAGAGGAAGAAAGATGGCTCGTTGTTTTGGGTTAGATTGTGGGCGATGATTTCCTTGTTTCACCGAATTCGAAAACTTTAGCATAACTCAATCAAACAAACAACAGACCACCATGAACAGACAATTCGGGTTATGAAAATTTTGATTTAAAATCGACCAAAAAAACAAGAAATAACAAATTGAAAAAACGTTCACAAATCAACCCCAAAACACGAATACAAATCAAGCAAAATCGAACTTAAATGAAGAAAATACATGCAAAATAAAACGAAAATCAAGCAGCAACACAAAAACACCCAAAGAACGAAAGAAAAAAAAGGGGGTTTAAGCTTTACCAAAATCCAGAATCGGGTTGAAGCATCATGTTCCAGGAATGGTTAAAAAATTCTTCAATTCTTCATCTTTTTATTATATTCAATTGTAATTAAACTGAAAAAAAGTTAGGGTTCCATGCAAACTAATGAAGATAAGAAGAAAAGTCCCCAAATCCGAAACCCTAAATCAATTCCTCTAACAAGCAAACTCGACCCCTAATCTCGTCAAATGCAATGAAATTCAAATGGAAAYTCAGTAAAATACCTTGATGCGATCCCATCTGCAAACCCCAACATCACACAGCAACAAAGAAGTAGAAGGGCAGCTAAACTCTTTGGTCCTTCGATGCCTACTCCTCCATGATTTAAAACAGCAACAATGGTCTCAACCCTTAAAAATAACCACAAATATCCTCTGAAAATCAAAATTTTCAAAATTCAAAATTTAAAACTCAATTATAAAATAGAGATCTACCATATTCTATTTGATGATAGTGTGGTTATCAGGTGTTGATGGTGTTTTGGGTTTAGCCTTATAATACCCAAAAAAAAAAGAAAAATAGCAAATCAATTCGAACAACTACATCGACACGACTACAAAGCATCAATCAATTACTTGTACTACTGAAATAGCATAATTAACAAAAAGGCCCTAAAATAAGAATTTTTTAGACCAACCTGACTTCTTGTTAGATTAATAAACCAAGCTGGAAATATATATTTAACTCTTAAAACACCAAAAAATCATTTAAATCAACATAATTAACTTCAATTGCATAAATACATGAATTTAGGGTTTATACCTTAACAATGGGCACAAAAGAACAATGGGAAGAGCAGAGAGAAGGACGATGGCCGTCGTCCTATTGCCACTGCTGCCTTGCGCTACCGCAGGTGGCAGTGGTGGTGGCGGTGCCTTGCGCTGCTCGTCGAAGGACACAGAGGGAGAAGGAGAGAGAGGGAGAACGAAGGAGAGAGAGAAAGAGGGAGAAAGGGAGGGACGCCAGAGGGAGGAGGGTCGCCGGAGGGACGACGGGGCGTCGCCGAAGGGAGGAGTGAGAGTGGGTTTGCGCCGGAGGGAGGAGTGAGAGGGAAGAGTGAATTTTTAGGGTTTTGAAATTTGGGGAAAAATTTGAGTGAGAGGGAACAGTGGGTGAGTGTCGAGTGTTATTTTGGGGTTTTTATTTTAAATTATTTTTGTTTTTTTTCTATAAAAATTAGTGACCGACGTATCGGTCGCTAATAGCGACCGATACGTCGGTCGCTAATATTTTTTTGGAGTCAAAATACAACCCGCCCTATATTATTTCCTTAGCGACCGATAAATTTAGCGATCGAATAATCGGTCGCTAACGGTAGCAATAGCGACCGACTAAAAATCGGTCGCTAAAAGCGGTCGCCCGATGACGAATTTCTAGTAGTGTACCATGGTCAGCATTACGGTAATTGGAAACGGTGTTTTCCAAAAAGCACCATTTGTGGCTAACGGCACAACTATTGTGTTAGTTGCCAATTCATGTCATGTTACAAGAATACCCCTGGATATACTTGAGAAGTATATATGTTGGAGATATCTGAAATTACCCTCTTAGGAGATCCTGAGATCGATTCTTAACTCCGCCCTTGTGGCTCTCTTAGCACCAAAAAAACTTCCAACTAATACAAACATAATTTATCCAAATATTAATTTCTCTTAATTGACATGCAATTCTACAAACGTAAAAAACAAATTGAAACGGAGGAGTACTAATTAACTTAAATCACTCAACCATAATCTTGGATTCGAAACCATGGGAGCTCTACGTTAAAGAACTCACTGAAGAGATAAAAGTTTATTGTAAATAAAAGACCTTTTAAAAAATAAAGGCGAGTTACATTATATTAGAAAGCAATCTCACATCAAAAATCCAAATAACATATAATCCAACACAATAATTATCCAACGGACCTTGAAAATATTTTTAAAAGATAGCACACAAAGTTTAATTATAAAACATTAAAACATATTTAACATATTTATAATAGGGAATTTTGTTAACCACCTTTTATAAGGGATATTTTGTGACAAACGACCTTTTCTAAGGGATTTTTTGTTGACTAGCTGAAAACCCCATTTTTTCATTTTCTTTTTTACAAGCCGGAATAATAGACATGTTTACCAAGTAAACTCTCACGAAATCGCCCCTATTAACCCTTAATTACATCTGAAAATGACTTGTAAACTTTATTATGACCATCCCTCATAGGTGGTCCACGGTTTCTAAGGATGTTGTTGGGTCGCCGTCAAACGTTCACGTACACACTAGTATGATGTATGATATTGTCTGTTTAGGGCCGGTCAAGCCCTCACGGATTTATTTTTGGGCACAATCGAAAAGGCCTCATACTAATGTGGTGAATTAATCATAATAACGAGCTCTTCAACTCCCTATTTCTTCCATGTGGGATTTGGATTATTTATTCTCAATAATCCTCCCCTTAAATCAAGGACCACATACTCATGGCCTCCCCTCGAACGACAACCCCGATCTGACTAAACTCAAACTCACCCCCATTACTAGGGTGACAACCATCTTGCACCGTTGAACTTTTGGTACAAGGACCATCAAATCACCAAATGATGATGAGGGCAAACAGGAGACTTTCACACCATGACAGCCACCCCTACCTGAGACAAAACCACGCCGCTTGGCTCCCCGACTCTGATACTACTTGTTGGGCCGCCGACAAATGTTCACGTACACACTAGTATGATATTGTCCACTTTGGGACGATCAAGCCATTATATCCTAAAATATCCTAACAACATTTGATTTAAAAACTAATCTAACAACCGAATCTAACAATTATTCCTCAACGACCTTATGAATTTAATCCTAACAAACTCTTACTAACCTAACCGACTCATATTTACAAATATGAAAATCATTTGTAACAAACGGGATTACAAAGTACAATATATAATAACACAAAACCTACAAATCACTCTTTATTATCATGACTCATACTGTAATATGTAACAATGAAGTAGATAAGCTTTTGACAGCATGTATGGTAACTTGACTTTATATTATATACAGAACTCCATAACCCAGAAATTTAAAACACAACAACAAAAGTTGACAGTAGAAAATCCAGCCTCGTTGGCTAAGGCCTTGAACTCTCGCTTGCTCCTCTCCTTTCCTCCAGGGTTTTGAGTCATCATTAGTACATCTAATTGACTTATGGCTCTACCGAATGGTGAGATCGATGCTTCGTCTTCCATCGTCATCTCCACCACAATCACCTTCCCATTTTTTGACAGGGCCTTGTAGCAATTTTTTAACAACATCAAGCAATGCTCGTCACTCCAATCGTGAAGGATCCACTAATATAATACCAAACAAAAAAATTATATAAAAATGATGCTAAATTGTAAGCTCTGGTATTATAGTCATATATGCATTTGACAAATCATGAAATACTCCATGTTAACTTGTGGATGCAAAGGTAGCTTCAAAAGACAATGATTTGCCCCCATGTTCACTTGTAATGTTTCATCCAAAATTTGCCTCAAAAAACACGGAACCAAAATTTGCCTCAAAAGACACAACCAAAATTTGCCTCCATGTTCACTTGTAATGTTTCATCTAACTACTCGTAAATTATTTGACATTCAAATTGATTCACTTTTTTTTATGAATAATAGGTTTAAAAAAGGGAAAAGGTTATTTGTTGCCTAAAATACTTATCAAAACCTCAATTTGAACAACCTTCCACTTTGTTCCATACTTCCATGAATCCAATGCAAGTAAATTTCAATTGATAAAAACAAAATTGGTGCTCTAGTTGCCCAAACAATGGTGGTCACGCTCATGCAATTTGGGGGGTCCCTCCTTTAGGTTCTTTCTTTCCAACCAGGTGCAACAGCCTTGGTCGGTCCACTAATTGATCGCCAATTTATTTTTGTTTTGTTTTTTTAAATAATTTTTTAATGAATATCAGGTGTGTTTCATGGTGTTGGTCCCCCACAATCTATTTTTAGAAAGAAAATATTAAAAATATTGCATAGTAGCAATGATTGATAATAATGCAACCATGCACGCATATGTACAGTTCTTGAACTTACAAAGGAAAATCCACTTTACGTACTTTGATTTACAACAATACAACACCCTTTACTAAAATTTAAAAGAAGCAAGATTAAAGTTTCCATAACTAGTCCACTTTGGACATTAGTTATTTTAGAGCGCTACCAAGGCGTGGAGAGAAATCGATTCAATGATGATTTCCTAATATCACGAGGGGAGGTCTATTCAATTGAATTATCTCTCACTCACTAATTTTGACATTAGTCATTAGTCAAAAGATATTATTGAACATTTTTAATTATTATTATCAATATACCAAAAACGTAACTTTATTTCCTATTATGGAGATTAATAATAACAATAACAACAACAAATTGGCACCAAAAGCTCACCTTCATAAAAATAGAATCACCTTGGGGAACTTTTTGGAACATATCTCCAGCAACATGCTCTACACCTATGACATCCAAAATTGTACGAAAAAAACATAAGTAAAGAGTAGAACAAAAAAAAAAGGGATCTTAATCAAATCGTGAGTTTAAAAAAGTACTCACGATTTGATTAAGATACAAAGACAACATGATGGTGTATTAATACACTCATTATTTTGTTCATGTAACATTTTTTTTTTGGGAAATTCTATATGGTAGACCCCAGTTTTTACTTTTTCTACATGGTAAGCTTTTTGAAAGAAAAATGTACACAGTAGACCCCAGTTTTTACTTTTTCTACATGGTAAGCTTTTTGAAAAAAAATGTGCACGGAAAATTCTATATGGTAGACCCCAGTTTTTAAACAACTCCAAAATTTTTCAAAAATCTTACCATGTAGAAACAGTAAAAACTGGGGTCTACCAAATAGAATTTCCCTTTTTTTTTCTACCCTTTTGAAATGAATTAAAAATCTCAAACTTTCAAATAGACATACTTGAATTGGTACAAACTTTGTAATTGAAGTGGTTAGAAGTTCATACCAGAGCATGGAGGGGCGTTCTCTATAACATGAGGCAAATCAAAGTTAACGCCCTTAATGGAGGGATATTTCGATGTAACGACACGAAGAGTGTGCCCAATACCTCCTCCTACATCAACCAGTTGTTTGATGTTTTCAAAACCATTATACTTGTCAAGGATCTTCTTGACAACAGATGTGGTTGTTTGATACATTGCATCGTTGAACACTTGGTTGAACCTTGGATCTACTCTAGGATACTCGAATGCATGAATTCCATGAGCCATGTTAAATGGGATCCCTCCTTCTATTACCGCCTTGTCCAGCTTACTCCTACACAATCGATTAAGGACCCTCCGGTTGTTAGCAACATACTCATGTCAATTATACTTCTAACTACTCTATTTCAAAACTATTTACTCCTTTAACATTTTCTTTTCAATTTATAGTTCTATTATTTAACTATTTTACTTGGTAAAGTCTCAAATAGAAAATGATAACATCTCGATGAATGGAGGATGAAACTAAGTAAGCTTTTACATAATCAAAATTTATTCACATTCTAATTGAGTTTTATTTTGTATCTCCTACTGAATATTGTAGTTTGGTAGTCATAATTAGTTTTGAAAATTAGCTATTATTTCTAATTTACACAGGAAAAAACAACATTTTTTGTATGCATTTTAGAGTAATGCGATTTGAAAAATAGTTAGATATCTAACTCTTCTAATTCAGTGTGAGTGTTAGATTAGATATCTATTAATGAGTTAGAATGTATTATGATAATTAGATATCTACTTTATTTTCTATTAGATACTATTGTAATTTCAATTTTTCACGGGACGCACAAAGTCTCTCTTAGAGTGCTATATATCTAATTATTAGATAAACAACTGCTAAATTCTCGTCAGTTTTACTCAATTTTCATATTTTATTACATTATAATAAGTTTACATACTGTATATATAATGTTACAATATATTTTTTTAATATATTTCATCTATATTCTCAACAATAAATTTGGATATTTAAAAGCAGAACTAACCAGCTTTCTAGGAAGACCTTATCAACAAACAAGTTCAAGGAACCCGCCAGTGACACTCCATCTTCATTCGGAACCAAAAACTTAGTTACTGGTGAAGAACTATACTGCCTAACCACCTTGGCATCGGCTGTGGTGACCGTGGTGCATRGTACGACAAAGTAGGTGGCTAGAACCCGGAGCATCCTATCGAGCATGGCGGGTGCATTAGGGTTTGAGATGTTCAACCGGCTCGCTATCTCCTCCGGAGAGAGCCCGTTGGGGCCGACATGATTATGGATGAGTTTGAGCAACCCCAAGTCAATAGTGGCCTTCATGACCATAGGAAGCGTACAACCATTGATCAACGCATATGTGTAAGTGTAATAGTTGTCTTCCTCTTCATCACCATGATTGATTAAGGTATGATTATTATTGATAATGTTGAAAAAACTAAGGTCTGCATTATTGGTGTTGGATTCAGAGTAGTTGGCCATTTTTACTGTGAATTGAACTTCGTTTCTTTGGTGAAATTTTAATGTAGTGCGAGGAAGTTTTAAAAGTGGGGGTGTGTTCTTTTTTGGAGTGGAGGACACAATAATTGAAGTAATATATGTATGAGTACCACATATCTTTGATTGAGATTTGGAATGGAGACATTCATGTGCTCCGATTCAATTCCGATGGTCTTGGTTTTCCCATTGGGTAAAATATCCACTTTTAAATAAGAGTATTAGAAATGGTGGTAGTACATAGAAGTACCTCATCAAACTTCATAGTCAANAACCGGCTCGCTATCTCCTCCGGAGAGAGCCCGTTGGGGCCGACATGATTATGGATGAGTTTGAGCAACCCCAAGTCAATAGTGGCCTTCATGACCATAGGAAGCGTACAACCATTGATCAACGCATATGTGTAAGTGTAATAGTTGTCTTCCTCTTCATCACCATGATTGATTAAGGTATGATTATTATTGATAATGTTGAAAAAACTAAGGTCTGCATTATTGGTGTTGGATTCAGAGTAGTTGGCCATTTTTACTGTGAATTGAACTTCGTTTCTTTGGTGAAATTTTAATGTAGTGCGAGGAAGTTTTAAAAGTGGGGGTGTGTTCTTTTTTGGAGTGGAGGACACAATAATTGAAGTAATATATGTATGAGTACCACATATCTTTGATTGAGATTTGGAATGGAGACATTCATGTGCTCCGATTCAATTCCGATGGTCTTGGTTTTCCCATTGGGTAAAATATCCACTTTTAAATAAGAGTATTAGAAATGGTGGTAGTACATAGAAGTACCTCATCAAACTTCATAGTCAATATTTTATTGTTCCTATTATGGTGGGTAAATTACTCACCGAATATATGTAGTTATGTCCCTTATTTGATATTTTTCTAATCCAAATCGGACTTATTTATGTATAGGTTGAGATTTTGGACGGAGAATGGTAAACAAAGTCCATATTTTAAGTAAAATGTCAAACGTACCCTTAGTTCAAAATCATAAAAATTGCGAACTTTTTAAAGATTTTGTGGAGCGTCTCAAAATTGGTCACCCGACCATGGGAATGGCGTCCGAAATAGGCGAACCACCAATGGTAGCAGCGCCTATCTCAGGGGCCCAAACTATGGCCTGGGTAGCTCACCTATTTCAGGCACCATCTCAATGGTCGGGTGACAAATTTCAAGGCGCTAACCCATCTGAAATTTCATGGACTATGAACTAAGGGTCTATTACACAACAAGAAAATAGATTTCGGCCGACCGACCGCACCGACCGATTTTTTTTTGGTCGGTACTACCGACTATTGCCGACCGCCTCTCATCGCGTGAAATTTTACCGACCAACTAATCGGTCGATTTACCGACCGAAATAACATATCGGTATTACCGACCGTTATATGGTCGGTAAACTCTCAGCTTGCAACCTCGATGCACCAATATTTCCGCCAAATTTACCGACCGAGACTTCGTCGGTACCACCGACCGATTTTGGATTTCGGTCGGTACGACGAATGTTTCGGTCTGTAATATTATTTTTTTTTAAAAAAAAACACCCTGCCTGCCAGTTTGATGTTGTAAGACTCTCATTAAAAAATGATTTACCGACCGAAAAGTCGGTCGGTACCACCGACCGATTTTGGTATCGTCGGTGATACCGACCGAAAATTCGGTCGGTAAAATCATTTTTTTTAAAAAAAAAAAACCTCCCTGCTGCGACTATACCGTGACTCCCTCACTCATTCAATTTTTTTTTTCCATTTCAAACTTCAAACTCTCTCACTCACAAACCCTCTCTAACTCACACCAACCCCCTCTCACAAACCTCCTCTAACAAAACCACCTTCACTCTCACCGCACCGGCGAAGGTTACACCGGCACCGGCGCCTCTCTCCACTCTCTCTCGCTCCTCGCGCTCGCTCTCACTGTCTTCTCTCTCTCTCTCTCTCTCTCTCGTCTTCTCTCGTCTCTCTCTCTCTCTCTCTCTCTCTCTCTCTCTCGCTCCTCTGCCTCTCTTTCCCTCTCCACCCTCACCAACCGCCGCCGCTCCTCCAGTTCTCCTCTACCGCCGCCTCTCCAGCTTCTCCTCCGCTCGTCGTTGGACGAACTCAGGCGAGTTTTCCCTTTGTTTTTTATTTTCTGTTATTTTAGATTTTCTTTTGCTTTCGTTTTGGGGTTATTTGTTTTGATGAATTGGTTTGTTTTGATTGTGATTTTTGACTGTTTTGAATATGGGTTTTCTGGTTTTTGTTAGACGAATTGGGTTTTGTTTTTATGGTGTTTGATTGTGATACGAGACTGTTGGTTGTAGATTCAATGAGATCTGTTTTGTGCGATTTACTGCGGATTGTTTTATGATGGAATTTGACTGCTTTTTGGGAATTTGATTTAGCATTTTAGGACGAATGTTTGATATGAAGATGATTTGATGTGAATTTGTTGAATTATTTCGAGGAAATGGATGTTGATTTGTCATTTTTGAGTCTTGGAAGTTGGAAGGATTTTATTTAAGCTGCTTTGAGTCTTGTCATTCTTTTTATATAAGCGGAGTTCTATGTTTTACATAGGTTGATCTCACTACAGTTAATTATTAGCTTCAATTTTGACATGAGTTACTCGGTTTGATGTGCTTGTTTACATTCTAGTAATTTTCAGAATAGTAAAGAATCCATGTTGTTACTGATGGCCACTCTCCCCTCGATGTCGTCGAGCTTGTCGTAATCACTCTTAACTCTACTTTTCTATGTAATGAATTTTTTATTGATCTGAATTATCTGGGGGTTGGTCGTAATTCTGAAATTATATGTATTTGTGTATTTTGATCATTTGTTATTCTCGTGCTCGGAACAACCACTAAGAGGTTGTCTATATATAATATATGGGCCTTAATCCGACTTGTATTCGGATTATTCCAATATTTATCAATGAAATTATCGAGTCATGAATGATTCATGAATTAGTATGTTCATTGATTTATGGATTATTTATTACTTGTTTTTCTTGCTAAATTCTTGCCTGAGACTGATCAATAGATTTTAAGATACTGAATTTGGAATTTGGAGACTAATCAATGGTTGGGAGGAAGACATTTTTTGATAAATTGGTTTCCTTTTTTTTTATTGTTTGGTTCAGAAATGATTGATTGCTTTTCAAGTGTCGACGAAAGTGGTTTTATTAAGGATGAAAAAAATGGGCTTTCTATTCGCCTTTATCAGATGATGGGATTCATATCATTACATAGAAAACAGCCTATTGATCCCATTTCCTTACTTTGGTATCTGAKCTTTAAACAGGTACGTGAACTAGAGAACCATCCTCTCTTCAATGCTGGCCAGGGGTCTGTTTTAACCACCGAGGGCACTGTCGAAATGGAAGCGTGCATTATGGATGGTAAGACCAAGAAATGTGGTGRTGTTTCTGGTCTRAAAACTGTTGTCAATGCCATTTCTCTAGCGCGGTTGGTTATGGACAAAACACCTCATATATATCTTGCATTTGAAGGGGCAGAGGCGTTTGCTAGGGAACAAGTCAGTACTTTTCCCTTGCATTTCTGTAAATTCTCATCTRGTTGATCATGCTTTATTTTRGGGGAGAACACATGTGTTGCAAACTTGCAATTGGTATCYGTAAATTCTCAACTGAATAGCGTGTGAATTCAACTATTGRTGTARTTTACTGATGTGAGTTGTATATATGCAGGGCCTGGAAACTCTTGAACCAAGTCATTTTATCACTCCAACTAATGTTGAAAGACTACAACAAGCCAAAGAAGCAAATAGAGTGCAYGTATTATTTATGCTGCATATCTTTATGTATCACTATTTCTTACSTGAAACATACATACTCTTTTTCGATATGAATTCTGACTTTGAGAAGTATTTGTTGGTGGTTTTATRCTTCTGTTTTCGTCGTCATGTCCATCRTAGTTACAAGCAGATGTGAACTAGTATAGGTTAATCCTTATCAGCCTATATGTACTCTAGGAAATATTAWGTTCAGATTAAGTGGGTAAAGACTAATAAGTACTMATAAGTTGCGGTGGACCACTATGCTCYAGTGAGTTGAAGTTCATGATCATTAAGTAATATTCTTCACAACTTCATAAATRAAATTAGGTTCAAAGCCAGTTAGTTCAGTTCAGGGATTAGTTCATATGTAGACTGTGTAATATTAGTTTTACAAGAAAAAGTCATATTAGGAGTACGCACCTTCATTTGTCTCGTCTTTTTGTGCCTCTACTTGACCGAAAACATACTGGCATGCCTGTTGAACTCAGAATTGCAACTTCCATATAGATGCTATGATCAGTGAATGGTACTTGTTTTTTTMAGCACAGTGACATGAGTTACTCGGTTTGATGTGCTTGATTATATGCTACTGTTTTGCTCTTAATTTTTMCAAGGACATTATTGTTTTGCTGCGATTATTGTTTTGATTWAATCTGTTTTTGGTCTGGGTTTTCTCTTGCACAGTATGCTGCATGGCTAGTATATTACTTATATCCATGCTCTTAACTCCTTGCATTGTGGAATGGGTTTTTCATTGGCCGTGTGGAAAATTCTTTCCAAAAGTGTACTGTAGGCGAGTTATTGAATTCTGATAATTTTGTGATATTATTTTTGGTGCTTATGCAATTTCTTCCTTTTGCATTTAATGCAGGGTATGATGAAACATTGAACTTGTGGAATGATTACAGATACCTGAGTCATGATGGTGTTGATKTGCACTCAGTAAGTGATGCCTAATTTCTTATATTTTTGTGAAAGAGAGCTTTGGTTTTTTCTGGTTTTAGATACTTAAGCTTGTTAGGTCCAAGTGTAATGGTGTCTTTTTGTTGACTAAATGTCCTTCAAATTTTTGGATGGACAGAATTTTGGACTGCCTTGAATTCAGCTTGAAGCCTAAGCATCCTCACCTAGCATGGACACAGGATAAAAGGATGATAAAGTCAAAGAAGGGTTCTAGAAAGAGAAATGATTTCTCAAACCCTTTTGCTGTTTATTATTTTTAGAGTATATAAATATATAAATTTTTCTATTTTAGTGTAAAGATATTTTATATAATGTTATTTGTATATAAATATATAAAATATTCTATTCTTGTGATTGAAATGTAGTTGTTCAATTGGAATTAGAAAGTTGTCTGACAAGGCAACTTTTTAGTTCATTTTTTTTTATTTTGCACCTTCAATTTTACCGACCGAAATCGGTCGGTAAACAATTAATATTTATATAAAAACCCTTTACCGACCGACTATTCGATCGGTAATACCGACTGAATTCAAAATTCGGTCGGTATTACCGACCGAATAGTCGGTCGGTAAAGGGTTTTCCTCTCAATTTATTTTTGAGGGAAAATTGTCTTACCGACCGAGTATTCGATCGGTAATACCGACCAAATGGAATCGGTCGGTAATACCGACCGAATAATCGGTCGGTAACCATCGATTTCCCTCTAATTTTGGAGGGATTAAAATTGGTCGGTAAAGCGGTCGGTATTAGGTCACCGACCGAAAATCGGTCGGTGAAAAGGATTTTACCGACGAAGGAAAATCCGACCGACGTCACCGACCGATTTTCGGTCGGTAAAGGGTGTTACCGACCGATTTTCAGTCGGTGATGACGGTCGGCCGAAAACGATTTTCTTGTAGTGTTAGACACTTCACTTCACATATGAACTTTTTAAAGTCCTTTTGGACTTTGTTTAATATTTCAATTTCCAACAGTAAAAAATCCAAGTGTGGTTTATTAAAAATTGACATCTTACCAATTTCAACCTTTCTATTCTTTTATATCTTCTAATGGATCTCTTCCATAATATGCATGTCTGATGTCTCCTACTATATATAGTATCGCTTTACAAATACTCAAATTGGTATGACATGTAGCCTACTATTATGTTGTGAGTGCAAAACTTATCAAGTAATATCACCAATTCACCATTGTGAAAGGGCAAACAAACGAATCAACTTGCTAACTTTACATGTAAACCACTTTTTCTCAAAAATCCTTACTATCTAAAAAGCCAAAACCTCAAAACACTGTTTATGATGAACAGTGTTTAGACGCATTTGCCCTTATTTTTTTTCCAAATCACACTATGAACCAAATAAACCTGCCCTTGCCTCTGTTCTTCTTCCTTCGTCTCCAATGCCTTCCTTCCTCTGGTTTCCCTTTCCTCTTTCCGATCGGTGTTTTGCCTAGATCCTGCAACCTATGGGGCTTCAAAATTTTGTCAGGTCGAGACATTTCCTCTTTCTTATCCTTTCAGCTTTGTTTCCTCCTCTTTCATCGACATCCTTTCATTCCCTTGCTTCGACATTTTTCTACACGATCATACTGCTTCCATAGGTTTGCCAATTTCTTGCCCATTTTTTGTCGCCGTTTTTGGTGGTGAGGATCAGCTTGCGAGAGTGTTAGCCCTTTCATGGCAGCCGCTAGACCCATGGGGCGCAATAAGGGTCTCAAGAGGTGTGGGTTTTGGTCGGCGTTGCGACCCATGGGACGTCAAAAGGATTTCCGCCGTTGGTTGATTGGTGGTTGGGGTTCGTCGCTGGGCGGTAAGTAACTGGGTTTGATTTTATTTGGTTTAGCAATCGTTAATTAGGATTGAATTAGGGTTCATAAATTTTGTTGGTCTTTGAGCTTTTTGATTTGTGTTGAATTCGATTGTTTAGTTGAAATTCGTTTAGGGTTTCGGATTTTGGGGGGTTTATTTAGGGATCTAGAAACAATGAAGGGTTTTTGCTTTTTGTAAAACTCAACTCAAATTTAATTACTGTAATAGAAATTGGGTTATTATATATACAATTAGTTTAATTTTGTTATTGAGAGTTGTATGCAGGGTATTAATTGGGTATAAATTTGATTAGTGTAATGGGTTGAATGTGTTTTGTACTAATAATTATGCAATTTCCAACATTTGACTTTGTTTTTGAGAAGTTTTTGCTGTTAAAGAATTGGTTTTTGGACCGACCCCACTTCATAATTTGACTAAAAATATGGGAAATTAAATGGGTGAAAATGAAAGTTTTGAAATTAAGAGTTAGAAAGTGTTAATTTTTCTGTTTTGTACTAGAGGAGTTTGCTGGGAATTGAATGCCTTTGATTTTGATTAGCACGGAATGTGATGGATTGAATGTGTTTAAACTGAAAGTCATGCATTTTATATTTTTTGAGTTTCTGGGTAGAGTAGTTAAGCTAAATCAAATGAATGTTCATTTTCCTTTTTCTATTTTTGACAACTATATGATTTCACTTAATTGTGCTGATTGCAGAATAATAATCTGCAATGGACGTTGGCATCAGTTCCGTTAATTAAAACATTGCAGCTTGTTCTATCGTTCCTATTTTGGTATGTTCTCTTCCTTTTGAACCTTTCTTCTAAATTTAATTCTGTGTGGTTTCTCCATTCTTAATTAAATGGAATTATGAAAGCATTCCCTTGAATTAGTCTTTTGGTGTAGGGTTATCCTTACATGTAACTGAGTTGTAACTTGTAAGCAGGAACATTTTCAATGTTAGTCAATGAAGTTATATCAAAATGTTCTCACAGACCGCGAATATAAGTTTTGCATATGATTCAATGATGTTTGGAAATAGTTGCTGCTATTCAAGTGTAGTATTGGGTTTTATTTGAAGATTTGTTTTTGGTTTAATGATGGAAAGGGATACAAAAATCACAATTTTTGTAGAGGCTTGGAGGGCATTCTTGTATGATTTTCTTCATATATCTAACAATAAGAAGCTAACTCAATTAGACGAGTTTAAACACTCTTGATAGCAAGGAAACATGTACGAGTAGAATTTAAGTTGAAATATGAGCAATTGCACCTTTACTAAGTGTAATGTTATTACACGAAACAGTTTAACATGTATACCTTAATGGCTAAATATTTAAGAGTCTTTCAGTCATTCCTACTAATATGTTCTATTTGCAGTTTTCTTGGTGTCAAATAGCTTGAATTGCATTTTTCATTGACCATGGTAAAAACTTGAGGCACGAAATCTTCTAGGATTTGCTAATGCCACCCATTGCATGAGATTCTTGGCTAATGTGGGGGTCTAATCAGGGCTAAGGAGCTCGATGAGCGAAAATTGTTTCCATTGTTGTACATCTAGAAATCTAGACTCATTTGTTAAAAAATGAAACATTCACAATTACTAAGCTTTGAAGACACAGCATGTGCAGCATTGATCTTGGTACTTTTACAAAAATAAAAAAATTGTATGTGATCATATAATTGTTGCTCACGTAGTTACGTTAGGTACATTGTATATGTTGATTAATTTTGCCTATATATACTGCAACATTTTTTTTTCTTCTCAACTATGTTACAGTATTAAAGTTCACATATGTCATCTAAGTCTGATGCTTCTGGTGTCCCAAAGTTACAGTATTAAAGTTCACATATGTCACATATGAAACAACATTCACAATTACTAAGCTTTGAAGACACAACATGACTTTAGGAATTTACCCTAATATTCATATGAGTTTCTTATGTTGTTGAACTTTCTTTGACAGGAAGCAAATAGCTGGCACAACTTTGTAGAAGGAAAACTTTATTAACTTTTCAAGTGTAAGTGAAATAGCAGAAGAGAGAAAAATGGAGAGTAGAAGTCAATTTCAAAGTTGGAAGAAGAGCAGGTTAAATGGTGTAGGAGAGTTACAAGGTTTTGAAGAAGAGCTGAAACAAACCAAATCACTGCCATTAGTAGTTCAACCTCAAACACCATCAGAGCCCATGGAATTCCTGTCAAGATCATGGAGTGTTTCGGCCGAAGAAATCTCCAAGGCACTTGCTACCAAGCAGAAGCATTTTCTCCTTGATAAGCATTACTCTGATAATCACTCGATCGTTTCATCCGATTCTTCAGTCTCTTCTCCACCTCATGCTGTAAGTTTTTCCCTCGCTTACTAGAGCCTGATGTAGTTACTGTTACAGTGCTATACATTACTGTGTATTGCAGCATCAACCCTGTAGTTCTGAAATGAAAATTCAGTGTTTTTCTAAATCAGCAAAAGAGCGCGAAAATTTCTGTGTGTCTGACATATTTCTGTGACAAAAAATGAGCAGGTTGATAAAGTGAAGAACAACGGTCACCACAGGCGTATAAGAGGGATATGAAAGTGGTTCCACCGCCACAAGGACTCGAAATCGAATCTCAAATCATTTAGGAAAAAGGACAGAGCAAGAGCAGAGAATGCACATATGCATGTTGCACTCTCAATTGCAGGTCTTGCAACAGCACTTGTTGCTGTTTCCACAGTTGAAAACTCCTCCTCGGAATCTAAAATGAACAGGGTAGTTACATCAGCCACCGAGCTCTTAGCATCAAACTGCATCGAGATGGCCGAGCAAGCCAGAGCTAACCATGATCGTATAGCTACAGCCGTTCGATCAGCTGTTGATATTAAYAGCCCCGGTGATCTGATGACTATAGTATGTAAAAGGGGTATTAGTATTAGTAGTATTAGTAGTAGTAGTAGTATTCATATTCGTAATCATATTCGTGTTAGTATTAGTATTAGTATTAGTTTTATTTCACACCAGTTTAGATTTTGTTCATATGTGAACAATTTAGCAACTAACATAATATAACTAAATTCAACGATCGTCAAGCTTTGTTTGCTAATGTAGAAAAAACATTAGGTAGTTTTCGATAGCTATAAGAGCATCTGTAACCATGAATAGTATAATTATTCATGGTACRGTGGGAATTTAAAAATAGAGAAAAATGATTAGTGCAACGAACAATAACAAATTGGTCGAAGAGTCGTACAATTCGTGAGAAAATATTTGCTTCACATATCAATAAAAATATATATACTTATTACTTAATGTCTTTGCAACAATTAAACCTAACTTTCTAGCACTGCATAAAATATTTACTTCGCGTTATATTATTTACAACTATATTAGAGTGGACCACGGCGCGCGTGCGCACGCCGGGGAACACTAGTGAAAGGAAAATGGTAAAACGAACTTGCTTTATTCCTAAAACAGAAACATCATTACCGTGTAAAATTAAATATAAAAGAAGCATCATTTTATCCTCTCTAATGATGAAAAGAAATTAAATAGGATTATGCTATACGTATCCCTTAGAGTTAAGTTTAAACATTAAATACATAACCAAAAATAGAAACAGGGAATTCATGACAAATTCAAGTGATAATCAATGTTATTACTGAAGGATTATGCTTCAAATATTCAACTTGAGAATTCATAATAAATTCACTCGATAATCATTGTAATCAATACAATTATATTTAACATTTTCAAAAAGAAAAAAACTCAACAATTAAACAAAATGTTAAGAATAGTTATATTTTAAACAATAATAATAATAGATAGTTGAGTAGATAGGTATGTATACTAATTTTGAGATTGAGATCCACTAGAGTTTTAAGAACACTTGGAGTAGATATTCCTAAATCAAGACCATTGGAAAAAAAACCCAATGATTGTGACCATACAAAAGAAAAAGAGAAACAAACAAAATGCACTAAATGCAATGAAATCTAGTTGTATATAATTTAAGCCAAAAGCTAATAAGTGCTCCATGGTTGTTAGATAAAATTACTAAAAATGAAAATATTAGTTAAACTAAATATTAATTACACCAATAATATAAGAATTAGACATACACTCTAAGTTTAATTTCATTTAAGGAAATATATTTAATTCTTATCTAACATTGCGAGATGCTCGTTGATAATATCGATATTTTTTAATCTTATGCAGTTACAGACAAAAACATGACATTTGCTCAGATATTAGTTTATAACTTTATATTGTGACACTGAAACTATAGTGCATAGAATTGAATACAATCAAGATATTAGTTTATATTGTGACACTGAATAGGATGCATGCATTTAGATTTTGGACTTTATTACTCATCCTACGAGTACTGCCGGTTTGCCTCCATTCAAAACTTGCACAAAAATTTACGGACTTCATTTACCATAGCAAATATTTTGATCTGATTAGTGCGTGCATCCTTGTCAAAAAAAAAATAAATAAATAAAAAATAGTGCATGCATCCTTCATGATTGGAACGACAAGCATAGTTTGAAATTGTTAAAAAATGGGAAGGTGATGAGGTGACCATGGAAGACGAAGCATTGATCACACCTCGTGGTTGAGTCTGGAGGAAACACTGTTACAGAACTGGGCTAAAACACCACATATATGAAACCGGTTAGGCTAAATCACTGGTTTCTTTTCTTAAGAAACCGGTGAATATGAATGATAATAACTTGGCTCTTTATCGGTTCATAAGAGACCACCGTGTGTAGTTAACCAGTCTCTTATGAGAGATGGTACGGTTACACTAAGTGTAACTTGATCCCACTTACACAAATGTCATTAGCAAATCGCAATGAATGTGATTATGTTTTGGAGGGAAATTTTCCTCCATTTCGCATCAATTAATCTTCCATCCAATTGTAATATTAAGTGTTTTGGGTTAAATTAATTATATTAGTTTAATAAAATTGCAAAGTATTTTAGTTGTTGCTTTAACATAAGCTGATATTCCGGGAACCTTTTCTGGTGAACGTTTTTTCGGTGTTTTTTTTAGGCGACTCTCCTCCGATTAGCATTTTCAGTCCTTATTTTGGCAGCTCTCCTCCGACGACGTTAGAGTGACAACCGCTTCGGTAAGTAGTTGTAAAAATAAAATGCAATTTCATTTTAAATTAATTACTTATGGAGATGCTTTATTTTAAATAAATTGCAATTTAATTTTGTCTTTTATGTTTGTATGAATTATTTCAGTAGATTAAACTCTTGATGATTATGTAAACAAAAATTTTATATTAAATTCAAGAAATATTTTGGGTGTTCTTTTGTATGTCGATAAATTTTAGTAGAAATCAATGTTTTTCTTAAAACAAATTAGTAGCATAGAAATTCAGTTTCTATCATTTCGTTTTTCACTTTATTGGAATTGATATTCTTTGATATGTTATGTAGTGTAGTTGTTATTTTCTGGGTTTGAATCATATTGATGGTGCGATAATAATGGAGCTTGTGGTGGCGACATTGATACACCATAGGTCGTCTTTGACAATAGGTATAGGTAGAGGTATATACGTTGTAAAAGATAAATAGATTATGAAAATATTTTGACTTAAAAGATCACATTTTTATTGAAAGGATCAAATTGTGTTTATGAATACATTTTGGTTTTATAAAGTTTTGTAAAACTTAGTGTACTGGTTTAATTTTCAAGATTATTTATCTACCTTAGAGGATTAGTGTTCACAACAATTCCACTATTATAAGCTTATATGGAAGAAAGTGACAGAATAATAGATTTGAATGACATTCCACTATTTGCTGATGAAGAATCACATGAAGATGCGGTACATGAGAACGTAGGAGACGTAGGTGTTGGACAAGACACACCCTCGGTTCAAGAAAATCTGGTAACGGAAATGATGAGTTGACTTACCCAACTTTGTCATATCCTTTGACTCAGGTGAGGAATTTGCAACATTTTGTCATGACTATGCTTATCGTAAGGGATTCACATTATTTTCAAGGACAACTACATGCTTGAAGGAGTACGTAGAAGGAGATAGGAATTACTCGTACCAGAACAAATGAACCAATGTATTACATGATGGAAAGAATCAAACTAAGCTGTAAGTACGGTGGAAGGAAAAAAGTGAGGGGTCAAATGTGACAAGGTGCAAAGTATTTGATGAAGGCATAATTGAAAATGGGAAAATGATTGCTAAACGGTCTAATTTAGAGCACAATCACCCACTCGACTCAATAGACAATCGAATTATGGTTAATTATCGTTGCTAATTTGATAATTCAACCGCACATAAAATAAGTGTGAATGACAAAGCTTATATAACCCTAAACAAGAACTACAATTCCTTGTTGGTTGATAGTGGCTCTCATGAGAATTTACCGTTTAATAAACAAGATGTAAGGATTATTGTCAAATGTCAGCGTCGTGAGGCTCAAATTCAAGGCGACACTATTACTGTAGAAAATTATTTTAAGTCACAGCGAGAGTACAACACTGGCTTTTTCGATGCCATTCAGAGAGACGAAGAAGGCAGGTTGTTGAATGCATTTTGGTCTGATGCAAGGAGTAGAGCAATGTTAAAAAAATTTGGAGATGTGATCACTTTTGACATCACATTTTTGTGCAATAGGTATTGAATTTAATTTGAGTTTTATAGGATCTATTTATAATGTATAGGCTATTTATATATTTTTTGGTATGATATATATTAGACGTCGAAAAAGTTAATGTTGGATAGAATTCTTGTGCAGGTACTGATTGCCATATGCTCCCTTAGTGGGGGTTAGCCATCATGGGAAATCAATTGTATTTGCAGTAGCACTGATTTCATTTGAGGATGCCGATACGTTTGTATAATGGACACAACAAGAAATCAACTCTAAGACGTTCGAACTTTCCAATCGCTGTTACTCCGGTCGGTAATTACCATCATTGACCATTATAAA
Organism: Bassia scoparia; assembly: GCA_008642245.1. Classification (NCBI taxonomy): domain Eukaryota; kingdom Viridiplantae; phylum Streptophyta; class Magnoliopsida; order Caryophyllales; family Amaranthaceae; genus Bassia; species Bassia scoparia. The sequence goes on from SNQN01000630.1 coordinate 75,211, forward strand.
TAAATTACCAACAGTAATTGCATTGGGTGCCTGTCAAAAAACAAATACCAACCGACATAGCGGTCAATGTCGGTCGGTATTTACCGACCGCCTATGCGACGGTTGGTACATACTGATCGGCACCGATCGTTGTGCTGGTCGATATTTTTTTTGGTTTTCGCACTGCTATAACCTTTTTTCTTCTCTTCGCTTTCTTCCTCCTCATTGTCTACCCAAACTCTATTTCTCTCTCCTTCGCTGACGATCCCTCTCTCACTCTTTCCTCTTTTTTCTCCCTCTCCGCCGACCTCCCCCCTCACCAACGGCCTACGCCCTCCTTTTCTCCTTCTCTCTTTCTCTGTTTCTTTCTTTCTTTCTCTCTCTTTTTTCTCTCTCTGTTTCTTTTTCTCTCCTCTGTCGCAAGTTTTCCCTCTTTCTGACTTACTCTACCGCCGTCGCCAAATGCCCCTCTTTCGCCCTGTTTCTTATCTTTGTTTGCTTTATCACCCCTCTGATTAACTTCTACGTCCTGGACACCTTTGTCTGAGCTTGATACTCTTTCAACCTTGTTGTTCAATTGGACAACTTTGGGTTTGCCCAACCTGGTCAAGTCTAAAACAATAAAGGGTACCTGAGGAAGAGTGACTGATCTCCTCCTTGATATCATTTCAAAGCGAGGTTTTTGGTGGCTAGGTACCCAACTTGGGTTGTTCGGGATGACTTCAGTCCTTATTAGCTCATTATGTAACATGTCTGCGTAAGAAGGACACATGGTGAAACGTAACTTCTTCTAGCCATTCAATGCCTTAGTCTGCAGAGGAAGCTTTTGAATAGCTTCTACATATGTCTAGGCCGTCTGACTTTCACTCCCATTATGACCGTTAGTAGCAGTAGAGTCGCTAAACAACACCTCATCAATTTCAGCTTTCTTTCTTCTAGGTTGAAAATAAGCAAGATCCAGCACCTGGTATTCCTGCTTCGAGACTGTCAACCCATTTGCCCTCATCTTTTTATTGATGAAGCCTTTAAAAGCTTTACATTGGTGAGCGAGTTGGGTGTGCAACACTGAAATTCCACCTGCATACATTGAGATTGTCGTAATCTTGTTCCTTACATTTTGGAGCAACCAAGACTCCTTTCACAACGCGCTCGTACAATTTTACAGCAATAGCCACATTAGAAAGCTCTTCCATGTCAATACAAGAGATATCATTAGCATCAATACTAACTATATTACCATTCATTTCATATTGTTCTAATTATGATAAAAATTCAGAATCAATTTCACATGCATTTGCACTCTTTCAGGAAAAATAATGTTTCCTTTATCAATTTCATCCCGAATTCTATTCCTAAAAATGACACAATCACTAGTTTTATGTGTGAAAGCATCATGCCATTTATAATATATTTGTCCTTTTATTTCCTTAGGATCTCTATCCTCGTGTCTACCAACTAGTGTAATCAAATATCATGTCACATTTTTTGACATCAAATGTGTACTCTCTTCTTTGATCAGTCTTAAAGTCTTCTTTTGAGAAGACTTTTTATTCACTAATTCTGGACATGTGAATGGTTAGCCTTGGAAAAATTCAGTCATAGCCACATCCATTTGATCTTCATCCTGATTTATGCTCTCTTTTGTAGTATTAGCATAGTTAGCATAATATTTATGTTTGTTTTTAGATTCTTCAGCCAAGCATCCTTCATATGCCATTACAACACAAGCTTGAGCCTGTAATCAAGGAAATGTTGACCCTCGAATTTCTTTCTACAAGGAAAGGACAACCCTTTTTGGACTATTGAAACAAATTCAGATTTGGGTAGGTTGAGATGACATCTGATCTTCGCTCTCTTAAACCTGGCAATGTAATCATCTACAGGTTCCCCCTTGTCATGTGTTATATTGGCTAACATGGAAATTCCAGCCTCAACTCTAGTGAAATGGCGAAGGAAATGCCCTCGCAAATCTTTCCATGTCTGTATTGAGTTTGCAGGAAGATAGGTAAACCAAGAAAACACAATCCTAGTAAAGGAACTAGAAAATAATCTCAACTCTAGATAGTCACTATCTGCCGCTTCCCTACATTGGCAATTAAACTTGACCAAGTGCTCTTCAGCAAATATTGACCCATCACTAGAGAATAAGGGAGAAAACTCAGGAACTTTGAATCCTTTAGGAAAAAGGATACATCTTGTCAATCCATTCAGGATATGGATTGCAAGTCCCTCTCCTTGGAAAACCAGCATTATGCCCCACGGCTCTTTTGATCATCTCCTCCACTTGCCTAAGGAGAGGTTCTTGAGGAGCATGTCCCATCTGAGCATAGAAGTTCTGATCTTGACCATTCGGATGTTAGTTATCTTGGTAATATGCAGGATGAGGTGTTTCCCCATAACGATTTTTGTTATATCTGGCTCCAGGTTGGAAATTGTAAATATTACTGGAGTTTTGCGTTCCCATTGCCAAAGGCCCACCATAGGCATTACCCTGTGCATGTACTCCCTCCACCCAGCTAGGGATGCAAACGGGGCGCGGCGGAGCGGATATTGACATTCCTATCCCCATCCCCGTACCCATCCCCGTGACGGGTATTTCTTTTATCTCCCACAACAAGAAAAACACGCTCGGGCGACCGTCATTAGCGACCAATTTAGCGACCGATTTTTGGTCGCTAACGTCGGTCGCTAAAATTTTTAGCGACCGATTTAGCGAGCGACTAAGAGACTCAGGAACCCTCCAATTTTCGGAGGGAAAATGAAATTAGAGACCGAAATTCGGTCGCTAATTAGCGACCGACACAGATCGGTCTCTAATTAGCGACCGACACAGATCGGTCTCTAATTAGCGACCGAACTTTTCGTCTCTAATTTCATTTTCCCTCCAAAAAATGCAATTCGCGACAATCGGTCGCTAAATGCAATTTACCTCTAAAAATATATGAAATTGAAGTTAGCGATCGATTTGTCGATCGCTAATTGTGCTTTTTTGCTTTTTTTGTTTTAATTCCTGGATGTTAACCTATTTTTTTGCGTTAATCTAATATAAAAAAATTAATATTAACGGCAAACAAAATAAATATGAAAAAATAAATTTTATATAAACATAAGTCGTAGTACACGAATGGTTAACGCAATATATTTTCAAATTCTCTAGTGAAAATGTAATAAATAACGTACGATGGAATAAATCCAAATCCAAATCAAATCTAAATAAGAACCACTACGCTACGCTAAATAAAAAAGTCCAATGCATCTTTGGGCTCTTGTTAAAAACAATGACGTCAGAATTTCCACTATGTAGCTCAGCAGCTGTGGATGAGTTATTGCCATCTTTGCTCACCCCAAGCGCTTGTCACCATCTCGTGCAGCCTATTGAAAATTGAAATGCATAGCAAGGATATAATAAGCTTCAGATATTGATAAATTCAAGCCATCACATATAAAGTAAAAAAAACTAATTTGAACACAGATATTTATACCCTGTAAGTTGAGTGAAAATTTATCTCTTAAAATGTTCATGCACTCTCAATGCACATAGGGTCAAAAATGTGCACTTCATGCCTTGTTCTTTCTATTAATATATACATATATATTATATACATATATATATATATATATATTATTATATATAATTATATAATATATATACATTATATATATATATATTATATACATTTAAATTTTATTACATATATTATAATATATATGTACATATATATGATAATATATATTAATATATATTACATTATTATATATACATATATATATATATATATTTATATATTCATATATATATATATATTATATATATATATATATATATATATATATATATAGGGTGAGGATCCCATGAGAACTCCTCTTAGGTGAGAACTATGAGAACTCATGTTCTGCACTTTTACCCTTAATGTTCTACAATTCCGGGCTCATGTTCTACCTTTACCCCTCATGTTCTACAATTTTGGCTCTTGTTTTACACTTTTACCCCTCATGTTTCACAATTTTAGGCTCATGTTCTCAATTTTGGATCTTTCTATACTTTTACTTTCATGTTCTACAAGTTTCATTTTCTCTCTCCTATTTGAGCCCAGCCCGGCAGCCCATCACAAGACCAAGCCCACCAGCCCAGCCACAAAGCCACCACCGCCACTCCTGCACTGCCCAGCCGGCGCCTCACCTTCACCCACGAACCACCACTACCGTGCCCAGTCACCCGTACCATCACCACGCTCCACCGTGACCAACCCCCCACGAGCCCAACTATTATTGAACCACATGGCGCACCAACCCACCCACCCGAACCAACTACCATCACCCTCAAACTGACCTAACCGACCCACCAGCCACCCCAACCTCAATGAACCACAAACCACCTCAATCACCACCCTCAAACATCACAAAACAAACCCAACCACGAAATTAGGTTAGGGTTTTATTTCGTATTGCTTTCGGTGGTGGTGGTTAGGGTTGCCGGGTTGGTGCATTGGGAGGGGGACTTGGTGCGGTGGTGGGTGCCGTTGGAGGTGTGCGATGTGCGCCAAAAGCCAACGAACGAGGGAAAGAAAGGGGAAGGAGGAGAGAGAAATGGGTGGTTCAATGGCGGCGACGACGACGGGTGCGGTGGTGCGGCGACTGGGGACAGCGGTGGTGCACACAAGGGCGACGGTGGCGCGGCGATGGAGAATAGTGGCGGTCGTGGCAGAGGAGAGAGGTGGAGAGAGAAAGGGTTGAAGAGAATGAGGGAGGAGGAGGGAGAGAGAGAGTCAGAGAGTGGAATTTGGGAAAAAAAAAGAAAAAACATAAAAATAATGAAAGGCTGAGATTTGTTAGCTTGATTTGAATGGCTATGATTAGATTCTCATAGTTCTCACAATAAGGTTGGTTCTCATATGAACCTAACTCTCTCTCTCTCTCTTCTTCTCTCTCTTATATAATAATATATATATATATATATATATATATATATATATTATATATATATATATATATATATATAAACAACATAATTGAGCAATCATCTTTGTCAGTTATAATGCCAAAAATTTGACCTTGAAGAGTAATATTAATCATTAACATAAAATTGTCCCTGGCTAAGTGTTGGAATGTTCGCTTAATAACTGTATATCCATGGCTGAGAAATTGTTTTTTGGACAATTTTATTTGGTACCTAATGCCTCTATGTGTTTAGAAGTAGAATCATTATGTTACTCGTACTCTTCTAAATTTTATTTAGCTCCTTATAACCTGTTATCGTCTTTTTCCTTGTTTACCTAATTAAGGGTTTCAAAACTATTTTGATTCTAATTCCTAGTTTTCAATTTCAGCAAGCAGCGAAGATGATTGAAGTGGTGTTGAACGACAGATTGGGGAGAAAGTGCGAGTGAATGCAACGAAGATGACACCATTGGTGGCCTCAAGAAGCTTGTTGCTGCTGAAACAAGTACCCGACCTGACAAGATCAGAATCCAAAAGTGGTATAACATTTACAAGGATCACATCACTTTGAGAGATTATGAGGTTCATGATGGCATGGCCTTGAGCTCTACTAAAACTAATTCCTTCATTATGGTTTTTTTTCTCTTTTTTCCTATTCTAATATGAATGGCTCATTATTTTTATTTAAATGTGTTGAATATATTAAAATTGGACTATGAATTAGAGAAAGGTCGGAAATTTTGTTTTGGGTTTTGGCATGACTTAGGACTCGTTTGGTTACTTTTGGAATATGTTTCGCACAGGAAGTTCTATTTCATTGGAAAATACTTTAAATACTTCTATGAAGTTTCTAGGAATTGCCCAATATGTTTAGTTGTCATGTAGAATTTTGTTAAATAAATTCCTATAATGTAGACAGTTGTCAAATCCTCAATGGGACCGGACTGAAAGTACTCCATTGCTAACAGAGACTCGAGGATATCTCAGTTTTAATTATACATTTGACGAACATTCTGTGGTATTACTATTTCAATTTAAGACCGAGTACGCACTGAGAACTAACCTTATTATAGTTATTATGTAGTTATGCGATTAATATATTGACATATGTTTGAATACATTGTTGAAACAATTTATATGAAATTAGGGTATTTGTAGAGATGATTAGGTTGCCCTCTGGTTATATATAGTTAATAATAAGTATTGACATCTTGGAATTTTCCTCATATTGACCTCCAGTTCCATTAACAATCAAAGGGCGTTTTGTTTTTGCATTAGCCTACCATGGAATAAACCACCTGATACATCCATAAATGCTGAATCGCTTGCGTTTTTGTAGGTTAAGACTTATGAAGCTATTAATGTTTAAATGGAAGCTAATTAGTTAAAAAGGGAACAGTAAAGAGTCCTATTACTCTGAGTCTAGATAATTTACAAATTAAAAGATGCCAGATACAGTACCAGATAATATCCACTGAGAGCTCGTACATATCGCTTGAAGGCTGGTCGGCATATTGGGTTGTATTGCATTGAACTGAGAGCTAAAGAAACCAAATACAATATGGTTTTGAAAAGGCGATACTGCTAAAGAAAAAGAAAATACAATGAATTTACAGACCATTCCGAAATTTTTTGCACAAAACCATTAGCAGAAATGGAAAACCATGTAAGCAAAATGAGAATTTTTCCAACCAAAAGGAAGAGGTAACACAGTTATGCAAATAACACAAGAAAAAATAATTAAAAAAAAGAGAATTAATTTAGATCGAGATACAAAAAAGAGAATTAATTTAGATTGAGATAAACTAAAAGGACAACATCCCAGAAGAGTTAACTTTTGTTCAATAGTACATTCAACCGAAAAAGGCATCTCATATAATCCATCCCACAAAATGAATCGCTAAAGATGAAAATTTTTATAATACAAGCCGTAAATGAAACCGGAGGAAGTACTCCTTAGTTATAATCTATATTTCTATAAATAAAAAATGATGCAATGATCAAAGGATGCAGAAAGTGGAGGGACAATAACCATGGCAAAGTCCAAGAGAAATGAAAACTTGAAAAGATCGAAGATTATTCTCAACTTCTCACTCATTCCAGTGAATTATTTATCGAATAATAATGCTCATTTCAAATCACCAACAAACTGATTCAATGTACATTGTACAGTAAGTTTGTCATAACCCAAAATTTTCAATGTCTCAAAACTCCAATTAATTGTGTGTCAAACCACATACATCATTAGGATATTCATTAACCATAATTGAGTTTATATGTACACCTAATAATGAGTACTTTATAATTTATAATTGTACTTGTCGCCAAAAAATGACATATGTTCAAACATGCAACTATACAAGCGTGTCATTGGCCCTGTTTCGGAGTTAGCAAATAGCTATTAGCTAAACGCGATGAATCCGATGATATGATACAACAAGGATGTAGAAGTGTAATTCTGCATCAGGGAGTAATATTCATATCCACAACTGCATGTAGAAACAAGATTTACCTCATAGTTTTACTATTGAAATTGCAGTTAAGACTAGAGATGGTCATGGGTCGGATCTGGGCAGGGTCTAGGTGGATCCAGATTCAAACCATGTTTTTTTGAATGGATCCATATCCGCCCCAGATCCATTGGGTCTAGAAATTCAAGTTCCATACCCAGATCCGCTGGATCTAGTGGGTCTTGTGTCTTAAAATGGGTCTAATGGATCTTCCAATATATAATTTTTCAAAGAAAAAATTAAGCATACAAATTAGTAATATACTATGTGTTAACATTATACAAACTAGTGATATATAGAAACTAGAAAGAGTGACCAGGTTATTAACCTTATTTTGAGAAAGCCCTAAAAATAATATAATACATGAAAGAAATATTATATAATTCTAAATATATGGGTCTGTGGGTTGGATCTGGATCGGAATTGGATCTCGACTCATTGGACCCAGACCCAGATCCATTTTTTGTAGCGTAGATCCAGATCCGACCCAGATCCAATGGGTCTAAAAAATTCAGACCCAGACCCTTAAAAATGGATCTGTATCTTTGGATCTGAGGCGGCTCTTGGACCCATGACCATCTCTAGTTAAGACATACCTCAAAGAAATTAGCCGCAATCAGATCATTTCAAGTCATTTTCACACATACAGAACATAAGTATATGGGTTGTTACTTGTTAGAGTCCTAATCAAATTCATCTGCACAAAAACCCTAACCCCTCAAACAATCATCCTTTAATTTCAATTCTAACTAAAACCCCGCTTCAAGCTACAATTTCAGGTAAATTTTCACTAAATACATGCCACAAAACCCTAATTTAAACAAAACACCAACTACCACAAAAGATGAATCTTCAACACAGAAGAGTGATAATTAGACTACGAATTTCAAGAAGCCCCAAATCAAAATGAGAGAGAAAGAACATAACTTGGAACATTAGAATAAACACTAAATCAAGTGAAAAAATGAAAAAAAAGAGATGAAATTAAACTTACCAGGTATAAACCGAAACCCTAACAAAATTGGGGAGACAAATCCGAAACCCTAAAAACATTGGGGAAAAAAGAAACCAGAGGAGGGACCGTCGTGAGTGGCGGCGCAGGAGGGGGGCCGTCGTGAGTGGCGGCGCAGAAGGAAGAAAAAACGAAAGGGAGAAAGCAAAGAGGATAGTGGAGGCGGCGAACGGCGAACGGCGATGGCAGTGATGGCGAGCCGGAGGGAGTGGCAGTGGCGGTTGGCCGCAGGTGAGAGTGAGGGATGAGCGTTTGAAGGAGGGCTTCGGATTGAGGGAGTAGAGAGTGAGGGAGTTCGAAGAGAGAGAATGTGAGTTCGAAGAGTGAGAGGGTCTCAGCGTTTATTTTGGGTTTTTAATTTTAAGTGATTTTTGTTTTTTTTTTTTCTAAAAATATTAGAGACCGACGTATCGGTCGCTAATAGCGACCGATTTAGCGACCGTTACGTCGGTCGCTAAATATTTTTTGAGTCAAAACACAACCCGCCACTGATTATTTCATTAGCGACCGATAAATCGGTCGCTAATAAGCTTTTAGCGACCGATTATTCGGTCGCTAATTTTGGCGACTGAATAATCGGTCGCTAACGGTCGCWATAGCGACCGACTAAAAATCGGTCGCTAAAAGCGATCGTCCGAAGACGAATTTCTAGTAGTGTCCATTCCCACCCCGACGGGGACATATATTGAACTATCCCCGCCCCATGACCCAGTTTGGTCTCCATACCCACTTTATACCCGTATTCCCCGCCCCACTATCCGCCAAAATCCCCACCTAAGACCCACGTGAAATCCCCACAAGGCCACAAGACATGAAATGTTATTTGCAAATCATTATTCATTCATTCTACTTTATACAGAATTTTAAATTATTAAGCCAAAAAAAAATAAAATTCAATTATTAGTTTTAAAAATGTGGGGCGGAGCGGGGCAGATATTTACAGGGCGGGGCGGGGATGGGGRMGAGGTAGCCAAAAAACCATCCCCATCCCCGCGGTGGGTACAATTTTCATCCCCATCCCAGCCCCATCCCCATCAAAGTTGGACCCATCCCCGCCCCGTTGGGGCGGGTCTCCTACTTGACCAGCCCCACTTGCATCCCTACACCCAGCGATTACTCTAAGGAGGATGCATTTGCTTAGGATAAGCTTGATATGGATAACCTGGATTCCTAGTTTGTGGAGTATAAGTGGGTTGTGGTGCTTCATGAGTAGCAGGATACGAAATTGGAGGAACATGCCCGTTAGTGGCAGTTTGTAAACCGCTACAATCATTGTAAACCCCTTTAATTCCATAACCGTTTACCCCTAAACCATGGGTTGTTCTTGTGCGTTAAACGGTTCCAATTGACGAAGTCAAAGGGATTGAATTACGAGGTGGAGGAACAGAAGAAGGTCCATGGTCACCATGGCTATAACCTGACTCATAACCTGACCTTGAGCCTACTTCTCTCATTTGACTCCTGTTCCCTTCATTGGCACCTCAGAGAGGGATACTCCTTGACACCATCTGAAAGGTTGGAGGGACATTTGATCCTATCAAGTTTTTTGTTCTAGGATAAACTAAGGGAGGCTCCTCCCGTAAGTTGTCGACAGTAATTCCTGAAAGTCTAGAAGTTAACAAACTCATAAACCGTTCATTCAGTTGATTATGTTTTTCCACTAAAGGCTCCAACCGAGTAACTACCTTAGTCGCAACCGTCTTGGACAACGCTACATTAGTAGAAGAGTCAACGTATCATTGATATCTAATATAATTCGATCCACCTGTCTGGTAACTGCCTACTGTTAGTGGGAACCAAAGTTTTGTAACTCGGCGGTTATCACTCTAGCAGTTTCATGTACCATACCTTGATGGAGATTGTTGAATTGCTCCCTATGATTCTCTTTCAAGTCTTCCAAAAGGCTTGTAACAATATCCAGATACTGTGTGTATATTTAATTGAGCAAACCTTTGGCCGAGGATAATTGATCTTCCCCCCTATTTAGATACAAATCGTCTAGTCTTTGCATTTGAGACTTGATATGCTCATCAGGAGGAACAATATCTTTAACAAATTGATGTTGTTGTGGAATAATTTCTAAATTATCGAGATTTTCGAGTGGATCGGATCAAGTATCATCCTCCTGATTACCCATTCGTCGATTAGATCGTTTTGGGCCATGGTTGAGAAACAATTGCAATGTTGCAAACGTCTCTCCTTCTGTGGTCGCCAAAAAACCTGTTGAGGTGATTTTGCACTTCATTAACAAGTCAACTGTCCAATGTTGTTTTTGGTTCGGTTGGGGGCTGGTTACTGATTACTAGTTTTCTGGTGCACGCTATGCGTGCCTATTTAAAACTTACGTAAAAAATATGTTAAAATTAGGCACTCTTTGATTTCATTGTATAATAATAGGTTCGAAAATTATGTTAGGTTTAATTATATGTTTCTCCTTTTAGTTTTTACCATAAATGTTTTAAGTTAGTTTTTTTAGTAATAGATTTATTATTTTTAAATTTGGTATATTTTAAACTTTTTTTATATGTAAATTTTAAAACCGGAAAGGAATTAATTGAGGGAACATTAAATACGCAATTTTTCATTTACTAAAGAGGTAAATAAGACATTTCATAGGGGGACACCATAGCTCCCCCTTGGCTTATATAATAGAGATATATAGATACATGTATTGTTTTTAAATATATTCTATATTAAATGTGGTTTTACCACTTTATAAAAGTTATTGATTAAATTTATAACTTATTTGATCTCAAATTTGTATTTATTCTTAATTTTTTTATTAAGATATATAATAGAAATTTTAACTAATGTAATGGTACAGTGTAAATTGTCAAAAATTGAATTGATAACCTAGTAAAAAAATTCATTAAGGGTATGATATTAATCTCATTGGACACCATTATATCCTCCCTTAGCTTAGAGATATACTAATTTTATGTGCACGCAATACGTGCATAGACCCGTGAAAATTGTATTCCATGAAAAATGGTTTTATAGTACGGAGTATATATAATCAAATTAAAATGTTTATAGTTAATTAACAATAGAATTTATTTGAATTGTAATTATTTTAAAAATAATTATGACTTGAAATTCAAAAATAGTATCATATGTGATTCCATCTAATTTGGAATAATAGTCATTTTTCACTAATTAACTTACATAATAAATGCATTTTCTATTTTAAATTATTGAATAAGTAAAGGGTAGTTTAGGCACATCAATTAATAAATTTTTAAAATTCATTAAAGGTATAAAAGACATTTAAAAGGGGGACACCATCTCCCTCCCCCCTTCCTTATATAATAGAGATATAGATAATTTCGCTAATGTAAAAAGGCTCCTAAAGTCGTAGTGAAAATCAAGAGGATGTGAATGCAAGGAAATAAAGTTATTGTGGAATAAAACTGAAGCTTAAAACAAAAAGCAATGAAGAGAAACAAAAGCCATCCATTTAAATTAGAGATAGAGTCAGAATACAATTGTATCGCAAGGAAGACTAATTACCTCCATGTTTACACAATTGGGAAAGCAACAAACATGCTACTGATCCATTATAGGATGAACTATGCTACGCTACACTAAACTTTATTTGCTGGCTACTTAGCCAAGTGTGGCTAAGGAAAGCAAAATTCTAAGAAAGATAAATGTTAGTTTGACTGTGTTGACGTTCTTGTTTTGCAGCTCCATCTTCATCTATTTATAGGCCTCATTGGTAGAGATCATGGATGGTTACTAGCAGTTTACACTTTGACGGTTTCTTGACGCTCTTTGCATATTTGAATTTTCGTGCTTTCCTTCCAAGTCTCCTTCGTCTCTTGATGCTTCATGGGACTCTTTTGTTGGACCGCTTCTCCCATGAATACCACAAACGCTTGTGTTCTATTGCTAGATTGAATTACAAGAGAAGCGCCAAATATCATTGTCACCAGTCTTCTATTTCTTACTGATCATCGTCAATCGAAGTTACTCGTCAAAATCTTAGCCGCTTTACTACTCTATTAATCATCAAAGTCAACTGATACATTTTTAGTTAGTAACAGAAATGCAGTCTAGTCAATATCAACGTTCTTGTTTATTCTCTCATCAATCACAAAAGCACACTCTATACTTAAAGTTTGGAATTTCAGTAAGTCGAAGATACCATTAACCTTTGGAAGTATCTCAGCTATGAAAATATCCTCCCATGCGCCTGAAGATGCACTTTCTCGTGCTTCAAGTGGATCAAACTGTAAACTTAATCGTTTTTTCTTCTATGGAGACTGAAACTTGTTTGTTTTTCCCTCTATTGTATCTTTCTCTTTCCCTCTATTTTTTTCTACTGTGAATGTATTCTTATTACGTCCAATGATACAGTGAAAGTGTGTATTTATAGGTAACGACATATGATCATCATCTATGGTAGAGATTTCCAACCAACACCCAACTTTCCTACCACGTACTTTCATATGAAATAAGAGGGAAAAAATATACGCATTTTCAACAATCTATAAAGAGAATCAAAATAAACTATTAAGATGCTCTAATTGGTCATATATAATAAATTTTACCTATGAGGATCATTTTTTATGAAGGACGTGCAATGTATCAAAATTGATGCACGTTTGCGAGGGTTTTCGAAACAATATGAAGTACAACATAAGTTAAAAGTTCTTTTATTCATCGAGAGAAATTCATGACCCTCTTTTATTTTATTTTGCCATCCTTTAATTTGATTAATGATCCCAATTAAAATATTTTGGGGTGCCTCAATATATTCTTCTATGTGGCAATAGGGAACTAGCAAATTTGATAGAAATTTTAAACAATAGGAAACACTTTCGCAATCAACACTCCCTAAGCCAAAGTTAATAGAAGAACAACATTTTCGAACGTATAATTCGTGTACAAAATGATATCAAACCATAAAGGATATTTGCCTCAAATTATGAGTCACTAACTATAACCTAAGAAAAGATTTTTACAAACAAAACATTAATATATTTACAATAATTACAGTTTATTTAACAACATTTATTTTACTATATTACATATATTTGTAAGTTAATCATGTTTTTCTTTCCACAAGTCAAAGTTGTGAAAACTAAATTAAAAGCAGATAATAGTATTTTGTAATCTTGTAAAATTTTGTTTTGAAAGAGTCGAGAAAAAAGTTTATTTTTCGATTCCTCCAAAAATAAGAAATAAAAAAAAATATTAAGTATGGGTGGTTAGTACTTAATTGTTGTCTTCATTCAATTTCTGTACTTGTATATCGAAAAATGGAAGAACAATGATTTCAAACACATGCTTATTTACATTCCCGATCAAAGAGACAAAGCATTAATTAGTGTTATACTACTCGTCCAGGAATAAGTGATGTATTACGTCCTCAAATATATTTTTTACATCCTTTAAGATGTTTTTGGATCATCAAAATAAAAATGTTGTCCTTTTAGTCTTTCCTTCATAACATTCAACCTTCATAAATGAAAAAATGATCCACCTTCATAACAAATAATTGAGCCAACTACCCACATCCGATGAACATTGCCGGCGTAAAACTTTTGGAAAAATTTGTCGTGGGGTTCTCCGTGCCCGGGGTTTGCCTCTGGTGATTTTCATTAGAAATAACTATGCAAAATACAAGCATCCGAGAATCAACCATTATAGGAGTAAATTCGACTTTATGGTTTGCTTTTCAACGTCGGCGGACAACAAACTGTCGAAAGCAGGGAGATTATTGCGGTCTTCATCAAATGGATTGTTATATACTTCTTGAATCGTTACTCGTCAGATTCGTCACGGAAATCGAAAGAACTACTCTACAAGAGGTATGCCGACGATTATTGATGTTGGTAAGCGTTGACGCACATCAGAGGGGAAGCAGATTGGTCGACGTTGGTCAGCGATGGAAAGCTGAATTGGTCGGCGTTGGACTGGATTGTTCTGATTGATCGGCGTTGGTCGGTGATTATTGAAAATAGCATTACTTACATAATGTTAAAATATAAAAAGGGATCAAAATAAAAAATTAAACTGAAGTAAATTTATTTGAATTTCAAAACTTGAAAATGATTTGAATTTCGAAATGAAAATTGAGATGTTAAGAAAGTGGACCCCAGTACCATCAACCAATCACAATGCAAGGATTATTTTGTGTAAGTAGGGTTAAGTTACACTTAGTGTAATTGTACCCTTTCTCGGTCTCTTACCTATTGCTTTCTTTTAAATATATTAAATGTTGCAGTGGGAAAGAGCCCTCTACAACTTATATATACGGTAAGGGTCGGTACCCAAATGTCCAAAACAATTCTACAATATTTAATTCAAACAAACTTGTTCGTTTTATTTCTCACTTCTTTCTAGTACCTCCTTTTTCAGTTTCTACAATATTAACCTTTAACTTTTTTTTACGCTTTAACTTGTTTCATTATCCCTCATCCATCGTTGTATATCTTCTTTCCTTATCTTCTTCAATCTCCCCCCAAAAAAATTAATAATAATATCTGAAATAATTAATTATGGGTGACATCTTTAAAAGTTATCCAAATTTTTTTGCCGTTGCTTGGTCCATGATTTATTTGTGATTTAAGGGTACGTATGTTTTTTTCTTCTAGTTTTTTCCTTCATTCTTTTTTGATTTTCACTTTCTTGCATTTAAATTTTCCCAAGCCAGTATTTTGGCCAAGGCATAGCCTCGGGTCATACTTTTTTTTGTACATATCTTAGTTTTGCCTATTGATTCATTTAACCTCGATTTATACATGAAATGTATAAGATCCAATGTAATGAAATTATGATTTTTAAAATAATCAAACAGGCTCTGAAATCTATATCTATATACTATAAATAAAAGAATCCCCACTATTTCATTTTTTTCTTCCTAAATTTTCCACTTATTTTTCTGAAATAAATGATTGCACAGAAAAGATAACAAAGCGATTATTAAGTACTATAAAAAATGTGTTTTGACAATAATAGTTCAAACATGCTTGATTGATATATAATTGTAAAATATTTTTTTATATCCTTTAGGAAGTAATTGAATTTGATATATAAATATGTTTTGTGATTATATAAGAATCATATCTACATATTTCTCGCGTTTTATTTTTAACTTTATTTAGTTGTTCCATTTTATTTTGGCACGGTGATGAGTCACAATTATATAGAGTTATTAGGCTTACTTTAGTTGCATATTAGTTCATATAGTTGCATTTTAGGCATTAAGTACACTACTTATCCATTTTGTGCACTATTACGCTTCGTTTGTGTTTCTTAACTTTTCAGGTATTTTTATAGCCATTTGGAAGCTTTCGGAGCAAGATGAAACGAAGTGAATGATTGTAGAAGAAGAGTTGGTGATGATGGATGTTCTATACAAAGTTTTACATCAAATGAAGCTTAGTTAACATTCATAAGGGTAATGGCACAGTTATTGGGGTTAATATGAGCTAGAATTGAAGAAATAACATTTCTTGTGAAAGATCAATTTAACCACCTTGCACTATTTTGGACACATGTCGAGATGTACTTATCAGATTAATGCGATTAAAGTTGCATTGGAAACAAAACTCAAAGATCTTCGTAATGGTAGGTCATATGGCTCAGTACGATGTTTGTAGCTCAAGTTACGTCCCATTGAAGTTAATCTACTAGTTAGAGCACGAACCATCGCCCAATGATTTTATCTGTTCGTTTGTTGTCAATTCTGCCTAGCTTGCTGGCTGTCCAGCGCCTTATGGATGTGCTCCCCTGCTGTTGTGAGTTTTACATAGTCTCTTTACAAGGCTCCTTTATTTTGTTTTATTTTGATCATTATGAGGGGTTTAGTTTTAGAGAATATAAATAGAAAAAAAACATTAAGAGAGAGGCTAATCTATTCCCTCATACAATTTTATTTTCTGAATTACAACAGTTTGTCCCCTTTTCGTCTTCCCTAAAGCCCTAACTTTTGCTATTCTCCATTGATTTCAAGTTCTCAAGGTATTCTCTATTGATTTTCTTCTTTCTTTGTTTTGCATCTTTATTTGATTTCTATTGTTGTTGATTGTTAGTTTCAATTTCCATATTTCTCAATCATGAATTCTAGGGTTTTTATGGTTAATGCTTTTGTTGATTCAATTATAAATAGTGAGTAGATTTTCTTTTAGGGCTTGGCGAAATTATGCTAATATCATGATTCTTGTTAGCTTTTAGGGTTTAAACTTTGTTTGTATGTCTTGGTAAATTTTGTTGATATGCTTTGTAGTAATTGCAATTTTAGTTTGACCAACTAGTATTGCAAGTTTAATTCATTCGACTTTAGATGCGAGAGTTGCGAGTTGAGTGTACGATTAATATTAATTGTGCCTGTGATTACTTAACGCGAGAGCCAATTTTGCAGTTAATTTTGGGATTTTACTAGCGAGAGAAGTATAATTCCATTTACCTAAATTAATTCTCATCCTAATTATTTTCACTTGAATCGTGAGTGTTGCATTGTGAATCCTAATAGCCCTAGGTTTTTAATCGTGAGTGTTGAGTGTTGTATAGTTAAACAAAAACTTAAACTTTTGATTGTCAGTATTAGTGAGCTTGGTTCAAATTGTGATTTTAACTGTCCTTCCTTAGTGGTTCGACCTTGCCCGACCACACTAGTTAGGTGATTTAGAATTATTTTTGTAATGAAACAACCTATCACACGGTGATTAAGAGTTGAGTAAGATAGGTTGAATAGTTGAGTAATTTCGGTAAAATGTTAAGTAATTTTGATAATTAAATAAATGTGTGGATGAAAATATTTGGGAAAATATAATGAATGTTGAATTTTTTTTGAGCAACTATTTGGAAATTAACATCCCAAAATATAAAGTGTAACAACTAAATAGAAATAGAGGAAGTATTATTTAAACCGAGCATTTGATTGGGCAATAATCTAGTTTCATTTAATAAAGAAAACACGAATTATAGTATTTTGAAGAAAATTTTAAAAGTTAGTACAATACTAATTTGAAACTTAATACTTGTAGGTAAAAATAAATATTCTAATTTGGTTGTTGTTAAACTATACTTAGTCTATAAAAGCAAACCCTCGAATTTACACATGTTTTCTCCCCATCAACGCTCCCAACTCAATTATATACATGACATGAGTCTCCCTTCACATGATCCTTAAGTTGGATTCTTGTCATATTCTATATGGAAAAAGTATATTCATTTTACTCTTTAATCTTCTCCTTAAACTCTTCACTACTACAAAAACACCTAACACACCACCCCTAATGCATCACATGTGTAAAAAAATTATCCGTCGCTTCTTTTGATAATGTTGGATACGATAGAGTTGAGAATAATTATGAAAGAACCTATTGCGTCGCCTTTTAGGTAATAGGCGACGCATAAAGTTTTCGCGTCGCATATTATATAAGAGGCGATGCATTAGATATAACCTATCGCATCGCCTCTAAAATAATATATGACACGTTAGATATCTAAACCTATTGCGTCGCCTATTATGTAATATATGACGTGTTAGACATAACCTATCGCGTCGCCTCTAAAATAATATATGACACGTTAGATATGTTAACCAATTGCGTCGCCTCTTATGTAATATATGACGCGTTAGACCTAACCTATCACGCCGCCTCTAAAATAATATATGACAAGTTAGATATGTTAACCTATTGTGTCACCTCTAATGTAATATATGACGCGTTAGACAAAACCTATCGCGTGGCCTCTAATGTGATATGTGATGCGTTAGATATGTTAACCTATCGTGTCGCCTCTAGTGTAATATATGACGCATTAGATTTATAACCTATCGCGTCGCCTCTAAAATAATATATGAAACCTTAGATATATTAACCTATTGCGTTGCCTCTAACGTAATATATAACGCGTTAGATATAACCTATCGCGTCGCCTCTAATGTAATATATGATGCGTTAGGTGTATTAACCTATCGCATCTCCTCTATGTAATATGGGACGCGTTAGGTGTTTTAACCTATCGCATCGCCTCTAATGTAATATGCGATGCATAAAGCTATCGCGTTGCTTCTAATGTAATATGCGACGCATAAAGCTATCGCGTCGCCTCTAATGTAATATGTGACGCGTTAGATGTATAAACCTATCGCGCCTCTAATGTAAAATGTGACACGTTAGATGTATAAACCTATCGTGTCGCCTCTAATGTAATATGTGACGGGTTAGACGTATTAACCTATTGCGTCGCCTCTAATGTAATATGCGATGCGTTAGATGTATTAACCTATCGTGTCCCTTTAATGTGATATGTAACACGTTATATGTATCAACCTATTGTGTCACCTCTAATGTAATATGTGACGCGTTAGATGTATTAACATATTATCGCAATAGGTTTTAAATAGAATTTAAAAAAACTTGCAAAGAGGCGGGCTCTTTTCCCCCTTTCCATTTTTTCGTTAGTTTCAAATCAATTTTTCAATATCATATACATTTATAATTTCATATGGTCATACCCTTTCACTCCAATTTCTCTAACACTCCCAATTCCCAAATTTATTTTTCAATATGAAACCCACCCTCCGTTTACCTTATTATAAAAAAAACAAAAAATGAAACCCACCATTCCTAATTACCCAAAAACTCCAATCACTCATCCTCTCTCACTTAGGCTTAGGCATTCAATTTCCCATACATGCATATTAATTTTATCCATCTTCAATCCATTCTCTTTCCTTCTTACAATTACAATCAAGCTATGAATAACCTTTTACCATTCTCACTTCCTTAATAAGAAAAAGTCCTATGTCGATGTTTCATAATATGTTGTAAATTTTTTTGTAAGTTTAATAATTTTTAATTTTTCAGCTACCATATCACGAGATAATTATGCTTTATGTTTGATACTACGCAATGCTTATTTTGGGTCCATTGTGAAGTCAAAAAGCAATATATATAATCGATGTTTTTTCATTTTATCAGATTTTCTTATTATTACTTAGTACTAAGAAAGATAAGGTAGGAATTATTGTTTGAAAATGAACAAGATATGTTCATCTTTATTTCCACTTACTATCGTTATTGTCATATAAATTATTTAGGTTTCTTCAATAATATCTCAATATTGGATTTGGAATTTGTAGAAGTGTGCCCTTATCGAGCCTTGTCCTACGTCGATTTCATTTGTGGCCTTGAGCCACGGATCTCGCACGTGAGTGCATTAGGGTAGTGTTATTGAGTGGGGAATCACCACCGTGCCTATACATAACGGACGCCCAAAACACTTGTGCCAATTTAATGGCTCCACAATCTGATCCAGTAACCAAGTGGTTGGTTCGGGGACATGGTACGGAATGAATCTTTGACCCAATCCGCCCGCATGTAGCAGTCTCTACTTAGTCTCACTGTAATTCCATTTGATCATATCCATTAGATACACAATAACATAGCAATTTTATCCCTAGGAAATGCTCTAGCCTTAGAAAACTATTATAAGAGTGAGTTTTTATCATGCACATGTCACTACCTAGCCTAATTATTGTGACCACTTCAAATTAATCAAATTAATATTGTGCTCAAGATCCGTTCATCCATGATTAAACCGAATTTAATGCGATTCAAACAATTTCCGGTCTTATTTAAACAATCAAAAGCGTCTCATGCATAAACAATGACAATAATACATATGCGATGATAATCTATATGCAAGAATAGAAAACTCAAATATATATGTCAACTTAACTTGTATTGCCATTAACACAAAAGAAAATAAAGGTTAGTGTATCAAAGCTTTGCTTCCAATTGAATTGCGTATCATAACAAAAGTGATCGTTAGCATTGACAATTACAATTAAAACAATTGCGATAAGGCGAAAACGATTGAAAACGAATGAATTTACCTGATTGAAATTCAATAGAAAAGTATTATATTAATCAAAACTAATAATAAAAATAAAAGAGAAAGTTAGATTGAATCGCCTCAGAGTTTGTACCTAGATTCGCAAAGAAATGTCTCCGAAAGTAGCGACGGATTTGAGAACCTTGGAGTTTGTGAACGATTTGTGTTTTTGTGAGTGATTATTTGTAAGAGATATTTTTAAGACCTTTGAATTGCAATAAGCACAAGAGTATTCTTTGATGTTTGATTAAGCACCGAGAGCATGTATTTTAGGCGTTTTGGCATAAGATACTTCCTCAGTTTTCTTTTAATGGCAACATTTACTAAAATTGGAAATATCAAATTAATAGCAACAAATGTTTTCTTTCCAATTTTACATGTTATTTCATCCTATCTCTCTCATGAACACATGCCCCACTTTCTCTCTCTATCACTTTCGCACTCACAATCATTTTTTGCCTAGGAGTATGTGACATGGTCAATGTTGCCATTAAAAAGAAACGAAAGAAATAGATAGAATTAGGATTTAAACATACGAAATAACAACCGTATATACAATCAAGGAACCGTATATAGGGTAACCTCATTTGTATATACAGTTATCCTAACCGTATATACGATTCATGTTGATGTGGCTTGCCACGTCAACGATCCCACTACTAGAAATTCGTCTTCGAGCGACCGCTTTTAGCGACCGATTTTTAGTCGGTCGCTATTGCGAAAATTAGCGACCGAATAATCGGTCGCTAAAAGCTTATTAGCGACCGGTTTATCGGTCGCTAAGGAAATAAACATTGGCGGTTTGTGTTTACTCTTAAAAACATTTAGCGAAGGATACGTGTGTCGCTAATTTTTTTTTAAAAAAAAAAAATAAAAACAAAAATCAAAGAAAATTAAATACCCTAAAACACTTGACACTCTCACTCTTCCCACTCACTCGACAAACCCAAAAATTCAAAACCCCCAAAAATTCACTCGACACACTCCACTCTCACTCCTCCCTCTCGCGTCCTTCGGCGACCATCCGGTGCGCCTCCGACATCTCACTCCTCCATCTCCTCTTTCTCCCTCTCCTTTTCTCCCTCTTTCTCTCTCTCCTTCTCCCTTTCTCTCTTTCTCCGTGTCTCTCCTTCGATGAGCAACATCATACGCCCACCACCACTGCCACCTGCGGCGGCGCAAGGCAGCAGTAGCACGGCGGCGCGGCAACTCCGACCAGCAACTGTTCTTCTCTCTCCTCTTCCCTTTGTTCCTTTGTCCCCAAATCTTAAGGTATAAACCCTAAACCTCCAAATTGATTTCTAATCAATTTTATTTGATGAATATGCATAAATATTATGTTTTAACCATTTTTTGATTATATTATTAAAGCTGGAATTTTTTTTGGATTGTTTAATTGAGATTATGAGATTTAAAGATAGGGTTTAATTAAAGAGGGAACTTTTATGAAATGTAATGTATGTTTTTGATTGAATTGATTATGAGTTCTTCATTTCTTGCTGTTTTTTTAGTTTAATTTTCATATTTTCATATTTTGATGGCCATTTTACTGTTATTTGTTAGTAAAAATTCATGTATTTAATTTAATTAATGTCTGGTCATTCGTTCTTTCTCTTCGAATCCGTATTTTATTAGAAAATGCAAAATGGTCATATGTCAGCGGATTTGATGAAGAGAAGCAAGTAAGGTTTATGTCCTTTAGCTTCCTTCTTGGCAGGGCCTTATCTCCCTTTTTTTTTGTTAAAGTCCCTCCTTTGGTGTAATTGTTTGTCAGTTAATATCCGATCTATTCCCAAGAGAGTATGTGGATGAACTTTCCAAGTTGCAGGTAAGTAAATATGGAGTCACAATAATATCTTTTGTGTTTTCCATGTGTTTCATTTCAATGCCGTTAGCGATTCCTATTTTGATTTGCATTTTTTTGTGTGTCGTAATATATGCAGGATAGGGTGCCTGCATTCTCATCAACAAAAGCAAGAGAATTCATTGCTGTTGAGCTTGGAGCCCCTATTGACATATTTTTAAAGTGTTTGAAGATCAGCCAAATGCTGCTGCTAGTCTTGGTCAGGTGTCCACTCTCTTCCTTTTCTTTGTCAATTGATCAAAGTGGTAATCTCTGTTTAGTAAATTCCAGGCCTTTAGTCTCCTGTTCAGCAATGATTCCTACTATATTATAGAACTTTGGTAGCCTCGTAAATGTAATATCATTTGTATGAATCCATCATGAACAAGCACAACAATGCTTCTGTTGTTTTCTACCCCTGCCTCCTTCCAAGTTTTCAGTGTCGCTGTGTTACTTTTAAAGTTTTGAACCTCCTGTCTTTCTATTAGTGTTTCTTTCTTACAGTGAGATAACTGGATGACCTCTTGTCTAACACCAACTCTACTACCCTTCGATGACTCTGCACTTAATGCATTTCATATATTATTTAAGAATATCAAGATGATAATTCTTCACGTAAATGCTCTATGTTGAAATCCTGCTAATTTATTTGGCAAGAGGTCATATATCAATATCAATTTGGTCTTTTACTGTAGGTTCCTAATATAAATATGTAAGATTAATAATTTTGTCTGCTGAAAATGTATTGCTGATCAAGGCTTCTTATCTTGTACGGGGTACCACAATAAACGCTTATACTTTTTTGAAAGAGCTTTTATAAGACTTGTGATACTATCTAATTTTATTCTACTATGGAAATTCTGCAAGATTAAATGAAGGTTAGATCATGTGATTGACACCAAAAGATTATGTCTATGACTACATCTTAGCTATCTTGATGCATTGTGGTATTTGGGTCAAACGTAAGTGATTGTATCATATGTTAGTGGGAAATAACTATATGTTGTATCAAAGTATTTTCAAAGCTACATGATCATGTGGCTTTACTTTGAGATTTGTGAGCTATCTGTGACTCTGTGAGGAGAGAAAAGGGTAGAACCGTGGAAATAGCAAAAGAAAAAAAAGACAACGTTTGTGTGAGTGTGTTTTTTTCGGGGGGGGGGGGGGGAGGGGACTGTTAGGAATTGCTTGGTCAATGTCTGAAAGGTTGTTTCTTGCAAAAAAGTGATATCAAAAAGTTGTTCCCGACAAATATTCAATGGTTTTATGGATTCAATGTTTCCAAGGCATGGATTCATCTCTTCCCCTACTCTATAATTAGTTTAATATTGCTATTGTAATAAAATTAATTAAAAGCTATCCGAATACAGTTGTACAACTTCTTTTCGACTAACAGAATATGCATTTTCTAATTAATCTATTAGTCCTTGCATATCTATACTACATGCATTTTCAATTCCAAGTATGAGGCTTTATGAGTTATATGGAACATTGTCGATCAGAATCGAGGTGAAATTATTCTTTTAGAAACAATTTAACTGCAGCTAAGTCTAATTGATGGCTCCCTAAGGTTTTAAGAATATCTCGTGTCCTAATTTAGAATTCAAGTCTCTGCTAAAGATTWTAATATTWWATTAACTGCTAAAGKTGTCATGTATGCCTGCCCATCACTAGCCAATGTACAATGGGCACATTCTGTCTCCCTCAATGATATTAATTCCTCCTATTCTTAAAAGACGTCATCTCATATCGCACAAATAACTTGCTCACTAATGCTGGTTGTTGATGTCACATGCAAGCTAGAAGATCTTTTGTCTGTTAATCTTTTAATAACTAATGTCGTGGGATAAATGTAGCTATCGCCTGCACAGCTGCGCTATATGCTGATGTATTTATTCTTGTGTAGTGTATTTACCTGAATGTTGTTAGTGGAGCATATCTCACCGAAACTTCAGGAGATCTTGCTGTTGCAGCAGCAATTTGCAGCAGACATGTTATGTTTTTAAGATTCCTGCAAGCTTGTTTTATTGCCATATTTTTGAATTTGAGATTTGTTTCTAAATTTGATTCGATAGCAGTAGTTTACTGATTTCTTGATCTTGTACTCGTCCAAATTAACCTTTCTCTTGAATGGGCGTTCGCTACATCATTTAGTAGTTCTGGTGACATGGTTTTTGTTTTATTATTTTCAGCTTTAGTTTTAAATTAGTGATATCATTTTGTTTGAGTCCTGAAATTTGTGCTTCCTCATTAAATCATTATGAGTTTTACTTTTTAAATACTAATTTTTCAAAAAATATATATATATAAATAAATTTTCGTAGGTTTCCAAAATTGAAAAAAGGGTAAGTGCTGTAGCTCAACTCGGATATAAAACGTGTGTTGGTCCAAAAGCGGCCTTAAAAGCTCTAGAAGCTCTCAGCTCTGAGATACAGGTAGTGGGATGCAAGAACTTTAAATTATAATTTATTAGAGAAGAGAAAAAAAAATCATACAAATTACTTTTTAATGTTGGTACTGCTGTACAGCTGCATACTTTCCTGTGCATATATGTTTTTGTTTTTCCAATAACTGCATTTCCTTATTTGTGTAGGAGTTTGGTGGCAATCTCAATGAAGCTGTRAATGCTTATTTTAGCGAGGGAGATAGAAATGTGTAAGTTTTTGTGATGCCATTGTGTGTGCATGATGATATTTTGTAAAAGTTACTAGGATTTGTCGTTGTAGTCATGCTTACACTCTTTTCTTATGTACAGTGATGATTTGAAAGAAAATAACTAATTAAGTGTTTTCCATGTTATTTCAAGCCATTCAACTCTAGTTTAATTTCCTCTTTTTTTTATGTCTTTTGAAACTAGTGTGCACAACAAKAAAATGGAGTTGATTYRGGGCTATACGTGATGAAGTTCATGTTGGACGTAGTATCTTCATGCACTTGTGCGACCGATCTTGAGAAGGTATGTCGAACGTAAATTTTGCTATATTCATTTTTTTGGTTTTTAATAAATTTTGCCATTTCACACCCTAAAACGACCTAGGTGTGTCTAAACGAGTGCAATCAATCCCTAGGTAGCTTAAATATATGTTTTAGGACATGACCAAGCTTAAACCAAGTAATAGGTAGAAATTTTATAACTTAGCGCGAAACCCATAAAACGCCCAAAAATGGCAAAAAAGACCGTTTCACACCAAAATGACCAGGTGTGTCTAAACGAGTGCAATAAATCCCTAGGTAGCTTAGATATAATGTTTTAGGACATGATTGAGCTTTAAAACAAGTAAAACGTAGATTTTTACAAGTAGGCGCTAAAACCCACAAAATGCCAAAAATGGCCAAAAAAGCCATTTCACGCCCTAAAATGACCTAGGTGTGTCTAAACAAGTGCAATCAATCCCTAGGTAGCTTAAATATATGTTTTAGGACATGACCAAGCTTTAAAACCAAGTTGTAGGTAGAAATTTTATAATTTAGGCGCGAAAACCATAAAAGCCCAAAAGGGCAAAAAAGGTCGTTTCACACCCTAAAAATGACCTAGGTGTGTCTAAACGAGTGCAATCAATCCCTAGGTAGCTTAGATATATGTTTTTAGGACATGATTGAGCTTTAAAACCAAGTAAAAGGTAGAATTTTTACAAGTTAGGCGCTAAAACCCACAAATGCCAAAATTGCCAAAAATGCCCAAAGAAGCATAAATGAGTGTTTTAGAACATGATTCAGATTTAAAACCATGTAATAAGGTAGTTTTTCTTGAAGTTAGGCGTGAAAACACCCTAAAACACATGTACGTTATTATTTCTAGCTTAATTACGCCTTTTATGAGATATATTGTATATTGAACTTCATATTTTTTTCACTTTAAGTTTTATATACATATTTTATGTCATAGGTCTTCAACACACCAAGATATGAGCCTTTTACGGATGCGGAGATCAATGAAGTTCGGGACAAGTTCGCTAATTATGTCACCGACCATTGTGTGTTCTAGATCTTATAAATCATGAACTATTTATTAAACTTATTAGTTTATTGGAGTACTTTTTGTTTATATACATGCATGTAACTTTGACGATTATTGTATGTTTTGAACTAATTATTATTAATATTGTATACATAAATGTTTATATATTTTTTTTGTGTTACGATCGGAAAAGATCGACTAAATACAGGTTTATATAATATAGATTGTTATTATATATATTGTACGTAAATACAGGTTTATATATTGTAGCATATTATACCATATATATATTGTACGTTGAAATTTTAAAAAAAAAACACAAAAGCTGGGGTTTTTAGCCAAAAACCCCAGCTTTTGTGAAGTCAAAAGCTGCAAGCTCAAAATCTGGGGTTAAAAACCCCATCTTTTGACCCCTAAATAACCCCATCTTTTGAGGATTTTTCTACTAGTGAAGAAATATTGTGCGTTGAATAGGAGTTGTACTCCTGATCATTGTAAATTTGTAATTGTATATTAGTACAGCTCGATTGAGGTTAATTTTCGGACCTAAAGTTTATGTGATTCATTTAGCATTATTTCGTACCAAATTGTGTTCAATTTCAATTCGAAAGGCAAAGTTATACGGTGAACTTTGATTTTATCTGTTCTTCTAGCATACTTTGTTACACACTAAATTTTAATTGTATTGCTTCAAAAGCCAACCTGGAAAGTTATTAGAAAATATGTTATCAAAATGCATCTACAGAAGCTTAAGAGTAAACCAAGTCAGGATAATTTGACCCTCCAAAATTTTCGGTCGCTAATTTCAATTTGCCTCCAAACTAATAGAGGGAAATTAGGTCGCTATTTCGCGACCGCTACAGTGTCGGTCGCTAATTCCCTTTTCCCTCTAATATTTTGGAGGATTTCTTAATCAAAAAATCGGTCGCAAAATCGGTCGCTAAACGTTTAGCGACCGATTTTCGGTCGCTAATTTTTTTTTTGCGACTAAAAAAATGAGACTGATGTTAGCGACCAAAAATCGGTCGCTAAATTGTGTTAGCGACAGAAAATCGGTCGCTAAATTGTGTTAGCGACCGAAAATCGGTCGCTAATGTCGGTCGCCCGCGCATGTTTTTCTTGTTGTGTCCGTGTGTTTAATTCTATTTGTATCTTTCTTTTGTTCGGGAATTCTTATCCGTATTTTTTCATCACATTTACTATTCGGATTAACCTTTATCAACTTATAAATAAACTTTGGGGACATGATTCATCTTTTAAAATATAATGGGTCATTCTCGAATTATCTGGAATCATCTAAATATTTCTGAATTTATTTTTTAAAAAAATTAATCCGTAAACTTATAAAAATCATAGAAAATATATTTTAAAATACCTGCGAACTCATAAAAATTAGAGGAATAAAATGAAAATGATAAAAATTTAGAAATGACCTTTAGAAATAATTCAAAAAATCATTTTAACTAAGAAAAATGCCCGAAAAAATAGAAAATAATTAAAATAACTACTCTCTGCCTATTAGTGGGGTCTCGGCATATGATCTCTAACTCAAATTTAATTCGACTTGTGGAATTAGGCATGATTTATGCATTTTGTTGCGACTTCCGGAATCAAATCTATTTCGAGATATCGTACTTTTCAATTTGGGGAGACACTTTTGGTTGTCTATAGAAGCGCTCACTTTGTCTAAGTCTGGAGAAAAGTTTGCTCTCGTAAGATGAAAGTCAAAGTATTCGATTCGGGATAGAGGATAACTCAAGACGTTCTGCGATCTCGAGTTACCCTTTTTCGCTGGTACCTACAAACCAACGGTTAGTTTTACCTATCATTGTGCCCCATGCAGTTGTTTCCTTTGAATGCGCTTGGATCCTTGTTTGATTTTATTCTTACGGTTGGCCTTGGCTTTTCAAGAGAAGAGATGTTGTAGATGCGTCGATATATAAATCTCTTTCGAAAAGCATAAATCTTGGGCGAATGATATGTATATGTGAACTTCCTTTGGTAAACATAAACCTTCGGAGATTTCCGTTTAGTAAGCATAAGCTTTGGCCGAAATGATGTATGTGAATCTCTTTTGGTAAGCATAAAACTCTAGAGATTTCCCTTCGGCAAGTATAAGCCTCAAGGGATATGAGTGATGATGTTAATACTTTCCCTACGGCTGGCCTTGGCTTTTCGAGAAAAAGATTGCATATAGCGATGAACGTCGTGTGAGTCTGTATATGAATCTCTTTCGGAAAGCATAAACCTGCAGAGGTTTCCCTTTAGTAAGCATAAACTTTAGGGAAAAGGTATAGTTGTGTACGTATTGCTTTTGACGTCGTATAGACAAAGGTAAGATTGTAAGCCTTGAAATGTGTTTTTTGAGGGTGTTTTGGTAATTTTTTTGTGAAAAGGGTCATTTGGTAATCTCGCAAGTATTTTAACAGTTCGTTTTGAATTCCCATGAAGTAAAATTAGTCGTTGGATAGCTGAAACAATGCGCGAATTGAACATTGCAAGACTAGATTTAGGCTGAGTTGACTTGGCTGCCCAATCAACCTGAATCGTATATACAGTGGTTGAAACCGTATATACGGTTGGATAAATCGTATATACGGCATATTCAAGTGTATATACTCTGTATTTGAATGCATCTACTCCTTTTTTCGTGACTTGCTGCTCATTTGCGAGTTGTGTCAACTCTTTTGGAGCATTTCTCTCCTTCGAAGCTTGCTTAATTCTCATTCAAGTTCAACTTCATTGTTCTCTTTGCAATTTCCTAGAAGATTACTCATGAAATCAGGTATTTTCGCTCTTAACATTCTTCAATTCGGGCGAAAAATCGAACTAGGGTTTATCAATTTGGGATTTTTTTATTCTTGTCCAATTTTTGCCTGAATTGATTCGTTTTTGTGCTTGTTATGGCTTGAATTGATTGTGTTATTGTTAAATGTTCATGGCTTAGAGTTGTTTTTGAAGTTGTGTCGGAAGTAGAAGTGAGAAAGTCATCTCCTTGGCTTGGCAATGGTGTCGAATTGAGCATGATTTTTGCTCAATTTTTGCTTGTTTTATGTTTATTCTTTGCTTGCAAGTATTATCCACTTGAAATTTAAAGATTTGATTCATGCTCATTGTTGATGTTATGGGCTTAAGCTTACTTGAAATACAAAGACATGCTCTTACAAAAACTTTGTTTATGAATCAAATATATGATGTATGAGTGATATTGAGATGTTTCAATGGTCATATGATACTCTTTTTCAATTGCCTTTCAACTTATAGCAACCTTGAAATTGTGTATCCAAGGCCGTATATGCGATGTTTTTGGCTTGAAATGAATGAAATTGAGTCGTAATGGGTTATGAAAACCCTCGACTCATAGATTGGCTTTGGTTAATGCCTATTTGCAGGATGTCGAATTCTTCGGATGATTTATAGGGGGTTAGGTCAATTGTTTCACAGTGTAGTCCTAGGAACAATTGGACCTATTCAGCTTGGTCACCTACACAGTTATGGTGCTATCGAGAGAATCATATCTCTGATCATCCTAATATATGTTTGGATATATGGTAACTACTTGAGATGCAATTAAAGTAACATAAGATATTATATCATCTAAGTATGGAATAATATCTAATGGAACTTTCCTAAAATATAAGGAGTAGATATATCTTTATTTATCTCTTATATTCTAGGGTTGCATCACTTGTAATTGCTAGGCGTTTGGCTATACATATCCATGCATATAGACTCACGTAAAATACTTCTCTCCACGTTCTTAAAAGGTGTATTTTTGAGAGAAAGAAAGAAAGAGAAAAAGTCCAAAGCCTAGATCAAGCAAGCATTGTTCATACACAAGAGTGCTCACATATTGAGCGATCAAATACTCTTGTAAACTCATAAAGTGAGTAATTGAGAGYAAYGWAAGTTGWGTRYAATTACCAARGAAGGGGTTGMTGATTGGGTAGCWATTGWMAGTTCAHTWGCGAGTGCTTGTGAGTTCAAGTGCGAWRTAGCACACTTGGGTTGAGTGTGGGGTGACAATTGTATGTGTGAGTTCACGTACATTGTGAGTGAGAGTTGCTTTGTTATTTCAGAGTAGAATTAATAAAAGTAACTAGGGTAGGAGGACGTAGCCCAGAGTTGGGTGAACCTCGTTAAATTTGTGTGTCTTTATTATTATTGCTCGATATTGTTCTACGTACTGTTTAACACTTATTCCGCTGCGAGATCAGTCCAACTGGTCTACTCTACTGAAACATTACATAATCGAAAATTTTAATAGGCACTCAATTCACCCCCCTCTTGAGTACCTTCGGGAAACCTTCACGTCCTCTTTCGGGATTTTAAGCCGTCTAATGTCCTTGTTTTCCATTCATTTTGTGTCTGTGTTGTCTGTTGAGAGTTGTTTTGTTCTCACAGAGCAACTATGTACTACGAAGGTATGGCCACCATTTGGGTGTGGTCAACTATTTCGATGAGAATGTTCTGTCGGAGTAGAGGTTAATGCGGCTTGTTCGAGAGGCCATGTTTGGTTATTTCTTGGATTCCCTCAAGGCGTTGACTTGGCAGACAGCTCCCCATCCCTTTGTTCTATCTCAATTGGAGTGGTTCTTTTTTTTCAATATGTAATCTATTAAA
The DNA here is from genome assembly GCA_008642245.1 of Bassia scoparia. Lineage (NCBI taxonomy): Eukaryota > Viridiplantae > Streptophyta > Magnoliopsida > Caryophyllales > Amaranthaceae > Bassia > Bassia scoparia. The sequence continues at coordinate 105,933 of SNQN01000630.1, forward strand.
AGCTCAGAAACCAATAAATTGTTACATCCTAAAACCCATGCAGTCATGAGTCAAAAGCACTAATACAAAGCCGTAAGCCAAGCACTATCACTATGAGAAATATTGCGAAGACAAACACTCGTAACTCTAAGTACAATTGTCTCTATCAGCACCTTAATCAAATTAACACTATCGACCACTACATCAAACCAAAGAATTCTATTCCGCAAATCCCATAAGATATAAATGACGGCTTGCAGAGCAGTATAGAAAACAAAAGGACGAAACATCGACATTCTGCGTCGCTGTGCCTATCGAATAATAGGAAGAAGAGTAGTACCAGGTACCGTAATCTGCAACCAAGACTGGAGAGCCTACCAAACCTGAGAGGAAACAGAGCACTGAAAGAACAAATGTGCATGAGATTCAATGCCTGTCTTACAAAGCAAATTAAACACTCGATTGAAAGACACACTCCAAGTTTATGGAGTCTATCTCTCATCTTCAAACGTTCCTGGACTGCCAACCAAATAATGAATCGGTGCTTGGGCACACTCAGCCGCTGCCAAATAGCACCACACCACCATACCTCATGAGTTTGGGACTTTAATTTGCTGTAAACGGTAGAAACAGAATATGTGTCCATAGCCATAACATCCTGTTGGATACCAACAACAACAAAAATATCTTTCACCTCACAAATTTTCCGCTAATACCAACAACAATCACTTGGGGGTTTGTAATCCCACCAACAACCAGTTTTTAGGTAAACGAAATGGATCCGCCTAACCCACAAATTCTCCTTTTTATGAGCTAGATCCCAGACATGACGCCCAAGAGTAGCTTGATTCCACACAAAAACATCTGTAATACCAAGGCCACCACACTTTTTAGGCAAACAAACAGAGTCTTAATTGATGTTACCTGACTTTCCAGAGTATGCTTGCCCACTCCACAGAAACAATCTACAGATTCTAGTGATATTATGTAGCACAGTAGCAGGAATAATAAAAACTTGAGCCCAATACATATGTACACTAAGCAGGACAGAGTTATGTAATTGTAGTYTCCCCATAAAAGAGAGATGACGAGTACTCCAAACTCTGATCCTAGCAGCCATTTTATCAACAAGGACATCACCATCTTTGACTGAAATTCTTTTAGAACAAATTGGGACACCAAGGTATTTAAAAGGAATATCAGAACCTCCTGAACATCAGCATTAGACATACCTCGACAAACAACTTCTGATTTTTAAATACTAGCCAATTAAATCTAGAACTCAATCTATGTTAATGGACTCTACGTTGTCTAGATTTAATGGACTCAATCTCCCCTTTACAACATAGATTAAATCTACAACATAGATTAAATCTAAATACCTTTCAAGCAGCCAACATAGATTTAATGGACTCAATCTCCCCTTTACAACACAAAATTAAATTATCCGCAAAACATGTGAGTGAGTTTAGCCAATCCACAACGAGGATGGAATTTACGTGCTATGAATCATATGCATCATCAGTCGTGACAAATATTCCATAACGAGAACAAAAGGATGGGGAGAAAGCCCCCCCCCCCCCTAACAAAGACCTCTCATCGATGAAAAGAAGCCATGAGGGCTCCCATTGAGAATCAACGAATATTTAGGAGTCCTCACACATTGCATCACCAAGCGGAGAAAATGAGCAGGAAAACCAAGGTGAGACGTGAAATCCTCAAGAAAATCCCAATCTACTATATCATACACCTTTCTCAAATCAATCTTCATTCAGCAACTAGGGGACACAGAGGCTCTACAATAATTCTTCACCAAATCTAGACACACCATGATATTATGAATAATGAGACGACCATGCACAAAAGCACCCTAGTTTTCAGCAACTAGGTCAAGTAAAATATTCCAAAGTCTATTGCAAAGAACCCTTGAGAGACATTTGTAAATGGTGTTACAACAAGATATGGGCCGAAATTCCAAAACATCTCGAGGACAAGAAACTTTTGGGATCAAGGAGATAAAAGTAGCATTAATGGATTTCAATAAGTTCCCAGAAGCCAAACTATCCAACACAGCCTGAGTAATAGCCCCTCCTACCACTACAAGAAAACTTATATATAGAGGCAGCCATAAATTGCATATAAATATATATTTGTTGCTTCTAATTGTCTTTAGAGGCCATTTTATCGTTGCCTCTAATTACTCCGTCGCTAATTATAGGCTGCCCCTAATACTATAGTTTAGAGGCAAACAAGTCATGGTGCTACTAAAACCACTTACATTTAGAGCCAACCATAAGTTTGTCGCTAATTACAAGTTGCCCCTAATGCCAAATTTTTGAGGCATGCAAGTAATAGTATTGAGAAAGACACTTATGTTTAGAGGAAACCATAAGGCTATTACTAATTGTATGTTGCCCCTAATGTCACTTTTTTGAGGCAGACAATATATATATATATATATATATATATATATATATATATATATATATATATATATATATATATATATATATATATATATNTATATATATATATATATATATATATATATATCAAATAAGACCGCGTATGTTTAGAGGCAGTCATAAATCCGTCGCTGTTTAGTAGTTGCCTGTAACACCACCTTTTAGAGGCAATTATATTTCGTAGCTTAAAAATACATTTAGGGACATTTTGATATGTTGTTCCTAATTATATTTAGATGGAACTTCAAAATTTTAAATATTAGTTTATTAGAAGCACCAGACTTTTACAATAAAATATAGATGTAATGACAATTTTTTTATTTAATTTAGCACACAAATAAATTATATATATCAAATAAAAAAATCTATATACAAACAAAAATTATAGCCGAACCATTACAACTATACATCCAATTTGAGAAATATAAAAAAGTAAAAGCTTCTAACAAAACAATCCTAGCAAGGAGGCATAAATTGCATCAATGCCCTTTCTAGGTGTCACCTTCTATGAAGGGTTTGCCAAGAATAGGTCTATCATGTGTAAGCCAACCCTACATAAAGTAAAATTAAATCAACAGTTTGAACACTAGAACAATAGAACTAGTAGTAGCGAGTGTCAAACTCGAACAATCCGGACAGCAGCAACAGAGTGTCTGACCAACATCAGAAGATGCGGACAACAACACCAGCTCAGGTACGAGAAGAGGAGCACCAGCTCGGGCACCCCCAAAACATCATCTGCATTCTGCAGGATAGCATATTAGCATTCAACCCCATAATCAAGATTAGGCCCATATAAAACTTTGACATATAGATATAAATATAATAAAATTACATATAACCTAACGTAAGAAAATAATATTTTATTGTTTTAACACGATTTACTAGATTTCAAGGTTCAAAATATGAGTCCTAAACCTGAAGGAAATAAAAAGGCTCAAGATTTTGTGGTTGTGTCAAAACCTTATCACTTAAGCWAGCTTATTTCCCTCAAGATTTTGTGATGGTGTAAGAACCTGATCACTTAAGCTAGTGTATTTCCCAYCATAAAGGAWAATATKTGTTAKATATAACAATTACAAAATCACAGGCTGATAAGGATGAACCAAACCTGCACAAAGAATGAAAAAGAGCAACACATAGATGCAAGCAGACGGTGGAAGATATGGATTTATTAATCAAAACCATTGAGGTTTCATCAATATAAACTCAGGAAATATAATCTCCAGAAATTCTCCGAAATAATTGAATGAGCCTCAATTTCCACCAACAATTTTTTAAATAGCTTGAGCAAGCTGTAAAAACAGCAGCTTTTGTTTTCAAACTATGAGATGACAATTTCATTAATGTTCAAAAGTGAAACTTAAGTATACTCATTGGATCACAGAAATATGTGTATTGTGTCTCATATAATGGACAGCAAYTGAAGCAAACAACAAAAAAAATCATGGGATATTCTATAAAATACCCCTGCAAACATTACGTTTTTATTATCTTAATATAATTTTTTTTTTGTGATGGTTGCTGCATTTTTTAATTATWTTTCGAAGATGGTTGCTACCTTTTTATTTTTTTTTTGTTTTTTTAAATTTTTATAAAGTATATTTAACAATTTGAATGGCTAAATTTAGTCATGAAGGTTATATTAAAAAAGGGTATAAAACCTCAAGGACATATTGTGGACGAAATTTTTTGTAGGGGTATATTGTAAAAAACGCAAAACCTTAAGGGCATTTCATAGAAAATCTAGAAAATCATTCAAGGAGACAAAAAACTTGTCGCAATTGTTGCTATCTGACTACGATCACCCCCATTCACCAAGGAAGGTTAGAATAAATGGCTGCAAAAAGGCATATTAAAAGATATAATGACTACTATCATATAATTAAAAAATTAGGAGCCTCATGGTGAAATGAAGGCAGAGAAGCAAGAACAGCTCGCAAGAGAGCATAGGGAATAGAAGAAGGTAAGAGAAAAACAAGTGAAGAAAGATACTAGTAATAATTACAGGAATCATGAATCTTACCACATTGCTAACAGTTAGTGGAAGAGATACTCCAGCAAATAGGACTCGAAAAGCTCATCTCTTAAACAATTGAACCCAAATCCTTCCAAGAATTATAGCTCTGACCTTAAAATAAAGATGGCTCCAGCTGCAAGAAGACAAGAAGGGTAGCTAGTTGCAGCAACATGAACCACCATCGACCACCACATAAGGCAGCAACACCTGCAAACACACAACAACATCATCAAACTTGCAGGTAGCAAAACAAATAACACACAACTCCGAATTCAACAATTCTTGAGCGTATATCATTTATTTTTCTCAAATCTACAACTTTTATGAAGGAATCACATTCAAACAATGATCGCATAAATCAAAAAAATGGCAGATATAGGACGCAGTTTTGGTGAGGTTCGAAATTAATTGATGAGATGAAAAATACAGTAAATTTAGATAAGATCTAAAAAAAACCCTATTGCAAATATTAGGAAAATACCCAAACTAGCTTGTTCTCTTTTATACCAAGCTCAACAGCAATACGAACTAACAATCGAAAAACTAGAATTTAATAATAGACCTTTGAATCGTGTTCAACCATCTATAAGAGCAAAACAACTTGTTATAAAAAATGAAATCAATTCAGATAAAACACTACAAACCATAAAAATTCAAACCTAATATTGATTAGATTGATTATCTTTTGTAAATTGATTAGTAGGTGGCTTTACAGTTAATCTAAGGTCTTAGCTAAAAGTTGAGAGTGTTATAAAGTTTAAAATCAGCAGAGTACAAGGAGCTACTACTGCTATTGAGTATGGTTCATCAAAAACAAAGGACAAAACAGCAACAACATTCCCAAAGCTGCTCTCATCAGAAGCAAAATACAATTATATTTTAAACCAATGATAAAATCGACAACTCCAAATTAAATATACCCAACTGTGGTAAACTCTTCAATCTTTGCTCCTTTGAGATTTTGCACAAGCAGCAATAGTAAATTGCTCACTGAATGAAACATATATGTTGTAAAAAAGATAAATTCGGTTACTGACCTACGCGATAACTTCTTTATCTAACACTTTTTTCCAAGTAAATACTGTAGACACCTAAAAATGTCTCCCCAAATGAGTAATCAATGATGAAGTATACCACATGTCGCAATTAATTCGAACTCGGAAAAACGCAATTGAACTCGTAATGAAGCTCGAAATATGTGAAGTCAAGTCACACTCGAAATTATGAGTCAAAGGTCAAAAACGAGGCAAAAATATTTTCTTTCGGTTTTCTCAATAATCTCAAAGGTTTTTTCAAACAAGTTACGCTGGCGATTCTCATGCTTTTTGTTTCTCATCATGTTCGTCACATTTTTTGAATCCGCCAGTATTTTTAAATTATTTTTCTGATTTTTCTATGATTTTCTATGAATTTTGCAATTTAAATACGCAGAATACGCAGAAATACGTGAATAATTAGAAAATATGCGGAATGTTCTAGAAATCATACTTTCTTGCGAAAGGAGGCGTCTAGAATAATCCGTAATCTTAGAAAATCGAGACGTATGGCAAAGAATTATTCGAAACCAAAATATTTCAGATTTTTTGGAAAAAAATATATACGCAGAAGCCTGCGTATATAGCTCTTGGAGCGTATATACGTAGGGTATTATACGCTGCCCTGGAGGAGCGTATATACGCTGAGGAGCAGCGTATATACGCTGCTTTGAGCGTATATACCGTGCCCTCAGCGTATATACGCTCCTCAATGCTCTCCACGCCTATAAAATACGTGCCTTGCCTTAAACCTTTGACACGATTTTTCAACACGATTTCAAATACGACTTCAACTTCCGATTTCCAACTTCCAACTTCACGACCTAAGCATTCTCTCTCTCATTCACAAAACTCTTTCACAAATACACATAAACACGAGCTTTTGCGTTCTTTCGATTCGATTTGACAAGCGAAAACAAGGTTGAATTCTGAGATTATCACAATAATTCTCTTTCACTTTCTTTTAACTTGATTAACCATTATTATGAGTTTTAATGTAATTTTCACAATGTAGAAACCGACTTTTAATCGTTCTATGTAATATGTAGGTTGTTCATAATGTTTTCAATGTTTTCATTGTTTTAGTTTTCATTCTTTTCATTTCTTTTTTATTATTATTATCCATTGTCATAATACTAACGATTTCTTATTCTTGTATAGCGATTCAAGGCGAAAGATTCATTGCTCTCGTTTTTCATCATGAACTAACATTTGTTTTATTTGTCTTTATATAGCGATTCAAGGCGGAAGATTCGTTTCGCTTCGTTTTACAAACTAACCTTTGTTTTGTTTGCAGATTTAGGGTAAGATGAGTTTGTATATATATTTTGAAGTTCATATACTTCATATTGTCATTGTTGCATAATTTGTATATATTTTGCTAAACAAACACCGGAAATTATGTGAATCACATTAAAGTCAGATAATTATGGACATTCGGTGTTTAGGCACCGTTTTAACTGATTAATACAAAGTGGTCACAATTCTTAGGTTAGGTAGTCTCTTGTGCATAATAGAAACATACTCACTTAGTAATTTTTAGGGCTAGTGCGCTAATAAGGTTGCGAATATGTAAGTTGTGTGCATCCAATAAATCGTGTTTAATGGAATTACAATGAGACCGAGTAGAGGCGCTACATGCGGGCAGATTGGGTTATTGATTCAATCCATACCATGTCCCGAACCCACGACTGGTTACTTGATTGGACGTGGGCCATTGATTTGGCACCAACGTTTCGGGCGTCGTGAATAACCTTTTAGGCACGGTGGCGATTCCCCTTACTCGACAACACTACCCCAACGCACTCACGTGCGGGTTCCGTGGCTCAAGCCCACGCAAAAGCACCTCGATGTAGTACCAAGCCGCGCGCCCGCTATACGCTGAGGGCGCGGCCCACGTCCTACAAATACGAGCTTCTCAATAGTAAACAAAACAATATAGTTCGAATAGAGATATAAAAACAACAACACATGGAACAAAAAACCCCAAAAAAATTAGAACCAAACCCTAATTTGTAACAAAATCAAGCAAATTATACAAATGAATTGAAAATTCTCACTCCAAAATATACAATACCACAACACCAAATCACTAAGCTACTGAACATATCAATGTCAAAATTGAACAATCTAAAACTGTCAAAAATGAAGGGAAAAAATGAAGAATAATAATACAATATTTGCTATTGAAATTTGAAAAAACAAGCAAATTTCACAATAAAAATATGCAACTGCATTGAGAAATAAAACAAGATTAAGAAAATAAAAATTACCTGAATCGGTGAAATGCTTGAGGAGGTCCAGCGATACTGGGTGTAGCTTGGGGACTTGCGCCGCGAGGATAGAGCGGCGGTGGGCAAGAAGTGAGGGTGGATATGTGTGCAGCACGATTCTGCGCACGTCGTCTATGGGTGCAGCACTGCAGCGGCAAAGATCTGGGAGGTGTGGCGACTATTAGGGTCAGCGATGGTGGTGTGGTGGTTCCATGGTTGTATCGTGAGGTGGCATGGGGTGCAGCGAGGGTTTCGCGAGTTTACAAAGTCTTGCTAGTTAGGACTTAGGAATTGACGGTTATGACTTGTGAGATTGAGATTGTGAATTTGATACTATGTAGGTTTTTTCTTTTTGGATGGAAGTATGCGGGTCTTTTGGTTTAGAGGCAGGTTTGATTTTTGTGGGTTTTTCTCATTAAAATCTTATTTTGAGTTAAAAGTTGCGGTTATTTTAATGATATCAGCTTTTAAACCTTTAAAGAAACTTTTGTGACAAAGTATTTGATGATTTTTCTACTAGTATTTTTCGAATACATTAATGCTTAAAGTAGTAAAATTGTTTTAATAATAGTTTTTAGAGGTAATTATAATAATAGTGATTGTAAAAACAAAATTTAGAGGCAACCAAAATTCATGTGGCACAAAACAAAGAGTATTAAGATGCAACGAAAATCTAAGTAATTAGAGATAACTTACTTCATGCGAGGCTTAAAAATTGTTTAGAGACAATCAACATTCAAGTGATGCTAAAAAAATATCTTTTGAGACAACCACAAAAGAATTGTCGCTAAAAAAATATCTTTTGAGACAACCACAAAAGAATTGTCGCTAAAAATTATGTTTTAGAGGCAACCGACGTTCAAGTAATGCTAAAATAGTATCATTAGCGGCAACCATTATATACTTGTCGCTAAAAAATATGTTTTAGAGACAACCAACATTCAAATAATGCTAAAAATGTATCTTTAGAGGCAACCACCACACACATATCGCTAAAACATATGTTTTCACTAGTGGAAAAATCATCAAATAATATATTACAAATGCATCGGGTATCCAAAAACACGAAGCATTTAACACTTAATGCCTCGGGTATGTAAAAACCCGTGGCATTTAAATACTCAAATCCTTTCTAATTTTCAACACCCGAGGCGTTTGACACTTAAAAAACAAAACAAAACAAATTAAAAAAAACCTCTCATTCACATCTCACAACTTCACAAGCAAAAAAAAAACTCTCGAATTCACGACTTCACGACTTATCACTCGCCGTTCTCCTCCGTTCACTTCTCGCCGTTCTCCTCCCTCCGTCGTCGGTCTCCTCCGTCGCCCACCGTCCACCGCTAGTCTTCTTTATCTTCTCAATTATCACAATTCGTTCACGAATTACAACGAATCGCCGCTGGGAGACTCCGCCGCTGCTAGTAGGAGTCGCCGCTGTCATTAGGCGTCGCCGTTGGCAGGTTTGGTGTAATTTCGTTGGGGTTTGCATATTTGGTGTTTTGGGGTGATTTTAGCTTAAAAATTCTAGGGTTTTTGGGCTCCAATTGTACGAATTTTCTGGGCTATTTGGTTCTAATTTTTTTGGGGTTTTTGTTGGGATCTTGTCACGAAAATCTGGAAGTTTTGAGGTGAATTTGGTTCGAATATTTTGGGGTTTTTGGGAGCTGTTTGAGTTCGAATATTAAAGCATGAATTTTTAGTTAATTATTCCGATTTTGTTGAGTTAATTGTTGTTGTTTTTGGGTTAATTTCACCTTAGTTAATCTAATTAACTCAAAATCACAAATTTAAATTGTTTTTTTTCAATTTCAATTGATAATTGTTGTGTTTGGGTCTTAGGGCTGCCACTGTCGCTATTTTGGAACCTGTACCACCACCTATGATCCTCCGGCAACCAAACTCCCCACCCCGTTGCTAGTTCAAGGTATGTTTAATTTTTTTCTTTTAAATTTCAGTTTCGTTTGGTAGTTATTGTTCTTATTGTTTCTTTAGTAGTTATAATCTATTCACAAATTGTATGCTCCTTAGGACCTCAGTGCTATCCGGCCTCCTTTGAAAATGTATGTTATTGTTATTTGTGCAAAATTAATTCCTAGGAATGACTTATGAGATAGTTTAATAATGTAGGGTGATTTTTTGATGAACATGTTATTTACATTTTAGGTGTAAAACTTTTTAATCTGCSATGATTATGTYTTCTTAAGATGAGTTATATGTCTTTCAAACTGTTTCATATGTGCTTGGAACTCGAATCAAGTTAATTGTATCCTTATATATGAAAAGTTGCATCATTTCTCTTTGTATCTATATGTTTATATTCGGATAATTTATTTCACTAAGGATTCTCTTATAAACATATTATGGAAGCATCTTTCTGGTTTAGGACTAGTAGAGTATGTAAGAATGCTATCTCATATACGGAGTACTATGAGTACATGCATGACCCTTAAGCATTACTCACCTACATGTACAGTAAGGAAAGGGGACGTGATTGTAAACAAGTGTTTCTGTTTTTGTACAAAACATTTTTACATGACTTTGATAGCATGGTACTCTCAGGTTCATCATGGTTGCTGCTCCTGTGTGTAGATATAATCAAGATGAGCAGCAAGTAGTCCTCCTGGACAAGCACAAATTTGTCACAGATGGAGTACATGATTGTTTTTGCTTAATTGGAAATTCTGGATATCTATTTCTGCTTTTGTTGCAAGATTGTGACCTGTMAGGCTGAATGGTACATTTGACTTATATTATTTTTATTTATTTTTTCCTATGTTGTATCTGCAGGTTCTCTTGATTCAAAATGGCAAATTATATGGTAGGGATCCAATCTTTCTTGTTATTTGTAAAGCTTCAGCGTTACCTGAATCTTTGAAGGATCTTGATATTAAAAAGAATGAAGCTGTTTTACAATTAGGATAGGTAATGTAGCTAATTGACTTGCACACCACTTTTCATTTTAGGCCATGTCACATAAAGTTAATATTTTGATATATTTTTTTCATGATATATTGCTGTCGTATGGTGTCTCATTTGCTCTGAGCTTTGGACCATGTCACATAGTCATTGAATATTTTAATCGAGCAATGACTAGGATCACTATGCTATATTATAATATGGTTGATATTTTAGTGGCTGAAACTGTAAAGTATTAACATTACAGTTACACACTAAAACCATTAGTAGATGCAAAAGAGAGAGTTACTATGAAACTGATGTTAGTTCAAGTTGGGGACCTCTGTGGATGTGTTAGAGTTAGTTGTTTACTTTTCCTTATCCATTTTTACTGGCATATTTGTATTCTTCTTAATAGACGAGACTGTGAGAGTAATCAGTGTTATGATGTTGGAGACTTGGAATTATATTTGGGATTTTTCCTCAGGTACCCCTGAGGTTTTGCTTAATTCCTCAGGTACCCCCGAGTTTTTAGAAATGCCTCAGGTACCCCTGAGGTTAGACAAAATAGCTCAAATACCCTTATTATGGATGGAAAACTAACGCCGTTAGTGTTTAACCCCTAATTAAACTAATTAACACCTAATTAACATCTAATTTAACCCATCTTCAACACCCCTCTTCATTCTTCAATGTACGAATACCCAGATCAATTCCCCCCCAAATCGCCTCTCTCTTCTTCATTCTTCAATGTACGATTACCCAGAACAAATCCCCCCCCCCCAAATTGCCTCTCACCACTGTAGCAGCCATCACCATCTCATCGTACCTCACAACTACATCCATCACCCCCGCTCAGCTCCATCATCACCACCCCCTCTCACCACCGCACCTCACAATCGCGCCCAACACCAAAATATTGAGTTTGATTTTCTGATAAATATTGAGTTTGATTTTCTGATAAATTTATTGAGTTTGATTTTCTGATTACTCCAAACTCAAGACAATTCTTACGTTTTTTTACAGCTCGAATTTTTTTGTTCGATTTCGGATTCTTTCAAATATCAATCCCWGTATTTGCCGAAAGAGAAAGAATCAAAYAAACCTGCCAGAGAATTGGGGGTTCCCATTGTAATGCATGACTACTTAACAGGTGGATTCACTGCAAATACTAGCTTGTCGACACATGAAAATGAAAAWTTTTGTAATGGTTCATGTTAAGAATAATATTTGTATTGAAACAAGGGGCAAAAKACRATTACTCTTGAATACCAACCAAATGTTCGAAAGGTCAAATATTTGGAATTTKATGCGACCGCTCACTCTGTATCACAGATTCGTAGTGGCGGGCAGTGAGRTGTGCCTCGTCAGTTCGTGACTATCCATGAACCCGCATGTTCATGTTGTTTTTTCATTTCATTTTCATTTCTTTTACAAAATTTTACTAAAAAATTGGGGGTTCAMGTTYTTTTCTGAGTGTTGTCTGGCAGTGGTGTTTGTGGTGGCGACACAGTGGCGCAAGACGACGGTCTGATTATAATGGTGATGGTGACAGCCTGATTGTAATGGTGATGGGAGGTTGAAGATGAGTATGGAGGTTGAAGATGGGTGATTAATGGAGGAGAAAGTTATATTAGGGATTATATACTAACGGTGTTAGAGATTTTAACGGATATTGTCTCATTAAGGGTATTTCAGCTAATATCTCAAAGGTGAAGGGTACTTGAGGCATTTCTAAAAACTCGAGGGTACCTGAGGAATTAAGCAAAACCTCAGGGGCACCTTAGGTTTTTAAGCCTGTTCTAAATTCTGTAATCGATTATGGATTTAATTCTTCAAAGTTGGTTTGGTTAGTTTATGTTGAATGGGATGAGATGTTGCATGTGATGGGCATGTCAGCCCATGTAAGTTTTGTGGTGGTGGGTTTTTCATGTGCTGGTTTTAATCAACCAATCTACCAATCAAAGCATTAATCCCACAAGTGGGGGCCGGCTACATGATGCAAAAGTGATTATTTCGAGAAGTCATCTACAAAAATTTTCCTCAACCACCCCCTACGATTGAGAGTCTCATTCTTCTTCTAAATCCGTCCACTTCATATCTTTTCTAAATTCTTCCAGCCAAATAATTTTTATTCTCCCTCTACATCGTTTGAAATATCCCTTATCCCACTCTTCGCACCGATGCTCCTTGGGGTCTCCATCTTACATAGGTATATGTATGTGATGGCTTTAATATGTAAATAAATATTGATAAGCTTCCTTAGCATCAAAAGAATTATTTTTCTATCTATATGGGTGTACTGTGTACGTGATTCTCTACTTCCTCTTCAAAACTGAAAAACAAAGCTGTATGCTTAATTATTTATCCATCTATATGTGTGTGTAGAATCATCTGTCATACTAAACCAAAGCTTAATGGTGAATTGTTGCAGTTTTTAATCAATTTGCTCAAAATTCTTTGCACTAATGTTGCATGGCAAAGACGTAAGCTTGGGAAAGTTTTACAAGACTGGCGTGCGATCTATGTACAGGTTTGTGATGTTAATGCTTAAGCTTTTATACTACTTTATGACTATTCATAGTATTCGATCAATCATGTTTACATTCATACGGAGCAAAAATTTGCTGGATTTAGTACTATACTCCCGTATTATGTGATAAGAATACATTGTTTTTCTCTGTTACTTCTTCTTCTTAATCCCAAAAGACGGCAACACGAGGACTTCCCAGGAGGTCACCCATCCTAGTACTATTCTAGCTCAACCATAATAAAGTATGTGACATAAATAAATCTTTTACTTCTCAAAAGAAAACAAATAAATTAATGCATGACATTAAATATAAAACAAAAGGAATTATTAACAAATAATCATGGACTCATTTGTTCTTATGATGTACCTTGAATTTGGACCCCCAATCTGGTAGGGCATTGCATGCTTATCTGTATCAACAGGTCTAWGCAAATACTCTATATGCTTGTATTATTGTATAAAGTAGAACGAGAATATTATCCTCATGGGATACTTTGAAGGGTTCAATTATTTCCCCCTTGCGTGGATCACCTTATAGGCTTATACTTACCAAATACTATGCCAAATGATGGACAAACTAGTACTTGGTGTAACCGTGTAAAAGTGGAACCTGAGAGGTGACACTTTGATGCGGGTATTATTTTTTATTTCTCAACCAATGTTTATACCTTTGCAAATATGGAACCAGCTTTTGTCCTAGAAATGTTTGAGATGTCCATGATTTGTGCTGTTTGTTCAAAGCATCCCTTTGCATATTTGGAATATTCCTTGTTTTAATGACCCATTGAGCTGTGAATATGCATGGAAATGCAACCCTGCATAATTATGAGTTAGATTTTTTTCATGATAGGGCACTTAGTAATATTGTTGTATAAAGTTGTAGAGACCTCATTGGCTCATTCTAGAATGGGATTTGTACTCAACAGATGAACATCAATAGCTGCATGGAGTAGGGTAGTTTTCTTCTTTAAAGTCATTTGGATTTTTGGAAATTCACTTCGAAGACTACTCCATGTGTCCTCCTATGCGTAGAAAATATTATTGAAATGTGGACTTGAGTTCAAACTTGTGCTAGAAGTGTGGTGTTAAGCCTGAAATTTTAAGCACCTGTGGTCTGTGAAAGTTGTGAACCTTGAATTGTGGTACTTGAACAAGAATTATGCATGAGTTAGCATTACTATTGCAAATTTGAGCCTGAATTTCCATCTTTCTCGAATTGTGATTTGAACTTGTGGTTAAGTTGTAAATTTTGAGCTCAATGRGGCATTCTATTGGTTTGTGTATCTTTTTGTTTGCATTTTTTATCAAATGGGTTTTGTAGGGTTCAATTTTGTTGTAATATACTCCAAAAGATTGAAATTTAGTCCGATTGTCATTCAAATACTTGTATACTGCTTCATTTTCTTCTAATTTTTGATACAAAAGCATATAAGTCATATTTGTTGTCTTGTTTTGTATTTTTGTAGTTAAAGGTAAAGCTAAAGGAACGAGTAAATCCTAAGAGGGATAACGGGCGCATTTGCATTAAGTTTCCTTCATTAGGAGTTAGTTCAATGTGTAGAAAATGTATAGTACAATCAAAGTTCCTGTTCAATGAAAATGGAACAGCAGACAAACAGCAACAACATGCAAAATTAACAAAATTAAGTGAGAAATCAAACTCTAGAAACTTCGAAATCAAACAACAGATCTAAAATTTGAAAAAACCCCAAATGTTTCAACCCGTGGAAGAGCAAACACTTATTTTTAGGTTCGGGGAGTGACTTCCTCTTGATGCAATGAGTGAGTTCCACACGCTAAGGTAAAGTAGTCTAAATCTAGTCCAATAGTTCTTCAAAAGTGAGGTCTCCAAGCCACACGTACAGCTTCCCTGGCACCTGCAAGAAGGCGAGTAATCCCTTGGGATTATCGCCCCTTCGACGCTCAAGTTAGAGTGTGAAAGAGGAGAAGAGAGCAAAAAGAATGACAAAAGCAAAGACAAGAAAGAGAGTATTTAGAGTAAGTTTAAGGTAGTTGATTAGAGTGATGTAATTGAATGTTTCCCTTTTGGGAAAAGTAAGGGTATTGATAGACATTTGTGGGTTGTCGGGATTGCGACAAGTGGCGCAATCTGAGCATATTAAGCCTTAATGGGCTTTGGGCTTTGAAGAAAGCCTTTGTATACCATTGGTATTTTTATACGTATTTCTACTGTATGAATATACAATTATACGTATCTAACTCGTATATGTGGTTGGCCCAATAACTATGGACCTTTTCTATGGATTGGGCTTGACTTGAAGAAATCAGGCCCAATCTTGTTTTGATATTCTTCCAAACCTGGTGATGATATTCTTCCAAATGAACCCCTCCACATCCGTAGTTTTGATACTACGCATCGGTTCTGCCTCTACCCATTTCGTGAAGTAGTCAACAGCAACCAATACATACTTTCGTTTCCCAGAAGCTTGAGGGAAGGGTCCAAGGATATCCATGCCCCATTTAGCAAAGGGCAATGGAGAAAGAATTGGTGTTAAGTTATTGGCCGGCTGATGTATGACCTTCCCATGAATCTGGCATTTGTGGCATTTTCTTACCATGGAGATTGCATCTTGCCTTACTGAAGGCCCGTAATTCGGTATTAAAGCCTTTCTTGTAAAGACCTGCCTCCGATGTGCGCCCCACAAAATCCTTCATGTAAATCTTCCAAGATCTCTTTTCTTTACAGGGGTCACACATTTGAGGAGAGGATGGGAGAATGATTTTTTGAAAAGAACTCCTTTCCAAAGAATGAACCAAGAGTCTCTAGCTTTGACATACTTTGCTCTTACGGGATCATTGGTAGTTTCCCATACTGCTTAAATTCCAGAATTTCATCCTCATGTGTTGCGCGTTCATGAAATGAGTTTGATTTACATCTTCAATGTTCTTTTTTCTATGACCTCCAGAAGACGGACTCTTTGATGATTACAGTTGAGAGCGAGTTGCAAGTTTGGAGAGGGCATCGCTTGGTTATTCTCTAACTCGGACTTGGGTGAGAATGAAGCCGTCTAAGCCTTCCACTTCTTTTTTGACCATTTGCAGGTACTTAATCATATTCTCATCACGAGCCTCATAGCTTCCATTAACTCGGCTTACAATCAGCTGGGAGTCTGACATGGCTTCAATGAATTTTTCCCGAGCTGCTTTACACATTTTGATTCCTGCTATAAGAGCCTCGTACTCAGCTTCATTGTTGGAGGCTTGAAAATTAAACCTCATTGCGTATTCATACACATCGCCTTCTAGAGACTTGAATTGAATGCCCGCTCCGCAACCATTTTGCGTAGCCGAACCATCAACAAACAAGACCCAGTGAGTCTGTTGAGGCTCTTCCACATTAGGACGCGTCATTTCTACTACAAAATCGGCAAGTGCATGCCCCTTTATAGCTTTTCTTGGATCAAATTCAATATGATAGGCATTCAATTCAATCGCCCATCGTAGCATCCTTCCTGAGGTCTCCATCTTTGAGAAAGGTTGTTTGAGTGGTTTATCGGTGTAGACAATGATATGGTGAGCCACAAAATAAGGTCTGAGTTTTCTGCAAGTTGTGAATAGTGCAAGACCAAACTTCTCCACCGTTGAATAACGATGCTCAGCCCCTTGTAAAACGTGGCTGACGAAGTACACAGGCATTTGGATGCCCTCCCTCTCAACTCTGAGGACAGCCGAGAGAGCATGGTTGGAGACTGCCAAATTGAGGTATAAGGGCTCTCCTTCCATTGGGCTCACCAAACGAGGAAGAGAATGCAAATGCTCCTTAAGCTTTGAYAAGGCAGCTTCYGCTTCCTCAGTCCACTCAAACTTTGCCCTTTTCTTGATGGCATCGAAAAAATATTGACACTTGTCTCCTGATTTTGACAAAAACCTTCCCAAAGCTGCCAGACATCCTGTAAGCTTCTGAACTTCTTTAACACTTCTTGGTGACGACATATCTAGGACAGCCTGAACCTTGTCCGGATTTGCTTCWATTCCCCTTTGATCAACAAAGTAGCCAAGGAACTTACCAGACGTTACTCCAAAAGTGCACTTCTTGGGGTTGAGCTTCATATTAAACTATCGGAGAGTCTCAAAGGTCTCTCTCAAATCTGCTGGATGGCACTCTAGCGTTCTGCTTTTGATGATCATGTCATCAATGTATGCCTCAACATTCCGACCAAGTTGTGCTGCAAAAATGGAGTTGACACACCTCTGAAAAGTGGTTGGAGCGTTCCGAAGACCAAATGGCATAACCCGATTGTTTTATCTTGGTCTTCTTCTTTGAGGGGATTTGATGAAATACCGAAAAGCCATCAACAAAGCTTAGTGCCTGATGTCTAGCAGTCGAGTCTACCAACTTATCAATCTTAGGAAGAGGGAAGCTGTCCTTTGGGCAAGCCTTGTTTAAATCCGTGTAATCTACACACATTCGCCATGTACCATTGGGTTTTGGTACTAGGACTACGTTGGCCACCCATTCAGGGTATTTGCAGGGGCGTATGAATCCAGCATCAATTAATTTTTTAACTTCTTCATCTGCAGCCTTACTTCGAACTTGCCCCAAGTTCTTCTTCTTCTGCCTGACAGGCTTGCTTCCTTCCTCCACGTTCATTTCTTGTTGAGCCACTTTTGGATCTATGCCTGGCATCTATTCTACCGAAAACGCAAAGACATCTTGAAATTCCCGAAGGAGACCTATTAGTTCCTGCCCCACTGAAGAGTGAGCAAGGGATCGAATTTTCACTGTCCTCTCCGGACGATTTTCATATAAGATGAAGTCTTCGGGATTTCCTTCTTCCTTGGGAGGTGAAGACATCCCTTGGAGACTATGAACAGAAAATGTTTCTTGTGTTGTCAATACTTCTCCAGCCTTGCGCTTTTTGTTTTCAATCAATTGATCACTGGTTTTAGCCTCCTCCTCCTTGTCTGAAGAGACAGGCTTGAGGGCGGCTAGATAAKATTCTCTGGCCGAACGTTGGTCTCCATAAATAGACCCAACGCTGCCGTCATTACAAACAAACTTCATGAGTAGTAGATGAGTAACTGTAGACACCTAAAAATGTCTCCCCAAAAGAGTAATCAGTGATGAAACATACCGCGTCTCGCGATTGTTTCGACTTAGAAAAGATGCTTTGAACTCACAAAAGTTGGAAATACGTGAGGTCATACTCAGAACTATTGAGCAAAGGACAAATAAAGGGGGCAAAAATATTTTCTTTTATTTGTTTTATTTATTTTCTATTTTTAGGATTTTTTAAAATAATTTATATTGCACTCTTCACATTTTTCTGAGCTCACCAGTATTTTTAGATTATATTTTGGGATTTTTTCTATATTTTCTATGATTTTTATAAGCTTTTATACGCAGAAAATACAAAAAAATACAAAATACACAAAAAAATACTCCGGAATATGTTGAACCTTCTAGAACACTCTAGAACTCCTTGCTTGTAGAGCAAGGGTGTCTAGGTGCGTCGAATCAAGGCAAATCACGTATTATGGAAATTGGAATCGGAGGAAATCAAAAAATACGCGGAGAATATATACACAGAGTCTGCGTATATACGCAGTCTCCTGCGTATATACGCAGACCTGCGTAATACGCAGACCTCCTGCGTGCGTATATACGCATGTCTCCTGCGTATATACGCAGGGTTTCTTCCCTCCTCGTGCCTCTCGTGCCTATAATACGTACCTG
Source organism: Bassia scoparia (assembly GCA_008642245.1). Lineage (NCBI taxonomy): Eukaryota > Viridiplantae > Streptophyta > Magnoliopsida > Caryophyllales > Amaranthaceae > Bassia > Bassia scoparia. Next base: position 124,833 of record SNQN01000630.1, read on the forward strand.
CTCATTCGAGAAAAACACACGCGCCTATTCTATCTTTCCCCGTCTCTAACTTGCGTATTCATTCTCTCATGCTCTCATACACTCTCTCAAACACTCTAAATACATACGTTCTTGAGTTCTAAAGCATCAATTCTGTTTCGATTCAACAAGCGATAACAAGGTTTACTTCTGAGATTGACTCGCCACTAAACAACATTCATCTTCTCATTTTCCTCATTCTAATTAATAACTATTGCGAGTTTCAATCTAAATTAACAAAATGTAGAAACTCACTATTCAATTGTTCATGAAAAAACAAAAAATACAAAAAACACAAAAATAATGTAGGATTGTCATTAACGTTTTCAATGTTTTTCTTGTTTTGTTCTCTTTTATTTCATTATCATATTATTATCATTGTCAGTATACGATTTCTATCTTGTATAGCAATCAAGGCGGAAGGTTCATTTCGCTCGTTTTTTTTATTATGAACTAATATTTGGTTTTTGCAAATTCAGGCGATCCAAGGCGGAAGATTCATTTCGCTCGTTTTTTATTTTACGAACTAACCTTTGTGTTTATTTGCAGATTCAGGGTAAGATTGGTTTGTATATATGTTTGAAGTTCATATACTTCGCATTGTCATTGGTTGATCATTGTATATTATTTGCTAAATAAAGACCGAAATTACGTGAATCACTTTAAAATCAGATTAACTATGGACAACCGGTTTTTGCACCATTTTAATTGATTATGCAAAGTGGTCACAATTTCTAGGTTAGGTAGTCTCTTGTGCATATAGTGAAACACACTTCGTAGTAATCTTTAGGGTTAGTACGCTTCTAAGGTCTAAAAATGTAAGTTATGTGCATTCAATAACAACGTGATGAAATGGAATTTACAATGAGACGAGTAGGCCGCTACATGCGGGCGAATTGGGTTACAGATCTTTGATTCGTACATGTCCCCGAACCCACGAACTGGTTACTGGATCAGAACGTGGGCCATTAATTTGGCACATAACGTTTCGGGCGTCCGTGAATAACTTTATAGGCACGGTGGCGACTCCCTTATCGACAACACTACCCAACGCACTCACGTGCGGGTTCCGTGGCTCAAGCCACGCACAAGCACCTCGATGTGTTACCAAGCCGCGCCGCCCGTCTATACGCGAGGGCGACCCACGTCCTACAGTAACTATAACTGATTTGATTTTGTTGAGTAGGGCGCCTAGTATGATGTGTAGGCAGTCATGTCATTCACAACCAAAAATTTCACAATCTCATGCCTGCACTTGTCTTTGCTTCCGAATCTCACAGGTACAAAAACGATTCGACTGGACGAACGATACCACCCCCGAAGCCAACAATTGGATGATCAGCCTTGACGAAAGAGCTGTCATCAAATTTTAGCTTGGAGAGACAATGAAGCTGATGATGTCTTGAAGAGCTCCCGGTATCAATAAGTATTCTCTTTACCTTCAAGTTGGCACCTTCAATTCAACCACCAACGGGTCATCATGGGGCACTTTGACAGGTGTTTCTTCTATCCTTCTTGGAATTCTTATTTCCGGGAATCTGTCATCTTGGATGTTGTCTGTAGACATTACTGCGATAGATTTCGTAAGTAATCTTCCTTCCTTTCATGGTGGGTCCTCCCAGCAGCGAACCCACCAGAGATCATATGAACACCTCTGGGTCAGTATCACCATCTTCTATGCGGGGGGTGGTCTTCTTCTCTTTTTCAGAGCTTTTGCCTTACTTAATGAGGTGCTTCGGAATTTCGGCCTTCATCAAGCCAGGGCATCCAATGCCCGTTGGAGGTAAAAACAACGGTTGGTGACATGTCTAATATCTTGGTGGAGAGTGGCAGGTATCTAGAACTATCTTCTTTTCCTCTTTCTGATTTCGCATGGGAGGAGGGTCAGGTATATTCACCTTTCCCTTGACATCTTGTACACTAGGACAAATCTTTGGTGTACTCATATTTGGGCCTTGAATATCAAATTCTCTGTTCTTCTATCGGGGTTGTAACCTCTTTCTGACCTCTCATCAATGAGTTAACTCCCGGACCTCTTGTGTCCACTGTAGGAGCTGATGATCGTCTGCGATCCCCTCTTATTGATGACCCAACATCCTTGTCCTTCTCTTTCTTGTTGGTTGCATTGCACAGTTCCTCAGCATGGATCATAACTCAGCCTCCTGGAGAGCTTGAGTAAGAGTGCCGACATCCTCTCTTGAGGAGATCAAACGAAACTTGTTGTCCCTGTGCAAGCCTGTATAAAACTATTGAATGCTACATCGTCAGACAACCTTCAATCTGAAAGAGACTCATAATGAAGCGTTTGACATAGCTTCTCAAGGATTCTCTAGCTCCTTGCTCAACCTTCCCAAAATGGATGCGTACTTCTTCTCCCGTCGACTGGCCATAATGGTGCAAAAATATCACTGCCAATTGCTGAAATTGTTGATGGAATTAGGGGGAAGACCCATTGAACCATTTTTGGGCTATTCCCTTAAGTGTAACGGGGAAATAGCGACACCAAGTGGCGTCATCTGCAGGCTGAGTTGCATTAAATGCTTGTAAGTTGCAAGGTGATCGTCTGGATACCCTTGCCATCAACCGGTTTCAATGGTGGGCAGCTTCACTTTTTGCATGGGAGCGGAGAGTATGGCAGCGGAAAAGAGGAGAGTGCTGGAATGGAAAGAGTTCTAATTCCTCTTCAAGTAGGTTCTCCTTGAGGAAGGAGATTGCCTTGGATATCGTATTGGGAACTGCTGGAGCAGCTGTTATTAGGTCATTACCTCTTCTCCTGGGTACCTTTGAGAAAGGTGATGAGAGCCTCCCAGGGAGAGAGGTGGGATCACGCATGCTTGAGGTTGAAGCAGAGAAGGAAGAAGCCTCTTCTCCATTTCAAACTCAGAAATTCCTCTTCGTCATTCAGTATAGACTAATATCAATCTTCTTTCATTTGTTTATCCTTTAGTGGTTTCTTTGAGATCTTTGTTCTTGCTTTTCTTGTCTTCTATGACTCCCCGCACATCTGAAGAGGAGTGGGAGGAGAAGTTCCGAGATTGATAAATCTCTTTTCCGTATTCGCCTGAAGAGGTCTGAATAGGAGGTGGTCTTTGTGGAGCATACTTAGGAGTATCTTGATACTTCTCATCTGGTTCATCGAACTTGTAGCAACTTGAGATGTGATATCCTTTCGAAGCGTTCAAACTTGGAACTACTCTTCGTTTCTTCAAGTTCTCCCTGGGGAACACTTCGGAGGGTGGTAGTCTTAAACTTAGGGGCTTGTGGAGTCTTAAAGCTCCTGCTGGCTTCTTGTCTGCCCTAGCTTTCTTCAAGACTCTTCTTCATATGTTTTCTTAGCTTGGGCAGCTGCTTGCTCGGCTCCACCTTGGCCTGTTCAGCTGCGGCCTTTTCTGCCTTTAAGGATTGATGAAGTCCATCATACAGAAAGGTCCTTCATTAATCAGACAATCGCCACCCGTCACGAATTCGTTGTCACCCAGGTCAACATCAGCTTCCTGATGAGTGGTGTGAGCAATAGCTTCCTCTCCTTCCCACGCGGATGAGGAAGTGAGGCATCATCATTGAAGAGTGATCATTTTGTTGTGGTTGATGACCAGGTTTGTGCATTGGATGTAGAACTTCACTCACCATCTTAATTGTCTTTCCCACAGACGGCGCCAATGTTTCAACCTGTGGAAGAGCAAACACTTATTTGTAGGTTCGGGGATGACCTTCCTCTTGATGTCAATGAGTGAGTTCCACACGCTAAGGTAAGTAGTCTAAATCTAGTCCAATAGTTCTTTCAAAAGTGAGGTCTCCAAGCCACAGTTACAGGCTCTCCTGGCACCTGCAAGAAGGCGAGTAATCCCTTGGGATTATCGCCCTTCGACGCTCAAGTTAGAGTGTGAAGAGGAGAAGAGAGCAAAAAGAATGACAAAAGCAAAGACAAAGAAAGAGAGTATTTAGAGTAAGTTTAAGGTAGTTGATTAGAGTGATGTAATTGAATGTTCCCTTTTGGGAAAAGTAAGGGTATTGATAGACATTTGTGGGTGTGTCGGGATTGCGACAAGTGCGCAATCTGAGCATATTGAGCCTTAATGGGCTTTGGGCTTTGAAGAAAGCCTTTTGTATTAACCCATTGTATTTTTTATACGTATTTCTACTGTATATTGATATAACATTATACGTATCTAACTCGTATATTGTGGTTGGCCCAAGGATATGGACCTTTCTATGGATTGGGCTGACTTGAAGAAATCAGGCCAATCTTGTTTGGGCACATCACCAAAAACACTATATTCAAAATCGAAAAAAGGAAAACCCTAAAAATAAAAATTCAAACAATCTAAAATTAAAATAAAAAAACGAAAAAAATTAAAACCGATATCTTAGCAATTAACGATAATTATGGAAAACTATAAAATTCAAAAAAATGAAAATGAAATGAAAGATAAAAAATGCATTAGAAAATTACAACGAATGTTTGTCTTAAAATCAAGCAAACTTGAGAATTGCCTTGATAATGGAACATGAAAGGTCAAGTGAAAATCAAGCCAGAAATTTTTTTAATGCCAAATCGAGAAGTGTAGACAACCTTAATAAATGTCTCCCCAAAAGGAGTAATCAGCTGATGAACATACCGCGTCTAGCGATTGTTCGACTTAGAAAAGATGCTTTGAACTCACAAAAGTTGGACCAAATACATAAGGTCATACTGCGGAACTGATTAAGCAAAGACAATAAAGGGGCGCAAAAATATTTTCTTAATTATTTCTATTTTTAGGATTTTTAAAATAATTTATATTGGTGATCTCCAGATTTCTGAGCCTCAACAGTATTTTTAGATATTTTTTTTCTGAAAATTTTTTTTCTATATCTTTTCTATGATTTTTATAAGTTTTTATACTGTCAGAAAAATACAAAAAAAAATACAAAATACAACAAAAAAATACCCGGGAAATACGTGGAACCTTCTAGAAACATTTGAACTCCTTGCTTTGGAGAGCAAGGTTGTTAGGGATGCGTCAAATCAAGGCGAATCAAGGCAAATCAACGTATTATGGAAAATAACAATCGGAGGAAATCAAAAAAAATACGCGGAGAATAATCCTGCGATATATACGCAGCAGCCTGCGTATGTATACGCAGGGGTTTTGCCCTCCTGCGCCTATAAATACGTGCCCTTGCTCATTCCGAAGACACACGTCTGTAGACACCTGAAAAATGGTCTCCCCAAAGAGTAATCCGTGATGAAACATACCGCGTCTCGCGTTTGTTTCGACTCAGAAAGATGCTTTGAACCACGAAATTGGAAATACGTGGAGGTCGTACTTCGGAAACTGATTGAGCAAAGGTCACATACAGGCAAACATATTTTCTTTCGGGTTTTCTCAAAGGTTTTCAAACAAGTTACAACTGCGATTCTCATGCTTTTGATTTCATCATGTCCGTCACATTTTTTCTGAATCCGCCAGTATTTAAAATAATTTTTCTATTTTTCGTATGATTTTCTATGAATTTTGCAATGTTGAATACGCAGAGATAACCAGAAATACGATGAATAATGAGAAAATACTTCGGAAACTACGTGGGAACCTTCTAGAACATTCTAGAACTCCTTGCTTGGAGAGCAAGGGTGTCTAGGTGCGTTCGAATCAAGGGAAATCACGAATAAAATCGAAGGCGAAATCAAAAATATTTTCGAGGTTTTGAAAATATATACGCAATCATAGCGTATATACGCAAATTATGGAGCGTATATGACGCTGCTGAGGAGCGTATATACGGCTTCCATATGCTGCGTATATACGCTCAACCAAGCCATACGAAATTGCCAAAATTTGCATGGAGGATTGCAGCGTATATTACGCTGAGTTGAGCGATCTATACGGCTCCCCAGATGAGCGTATATACGCTCATCCTCAGCGTTATATTACGCAGGTTTCCTTTGCCTCGTTTTTTGCCTCGCGCCTATAAATACTCCCTTGCCTTTGCTCAGTCCGACACCTTCACTGTCATTACGATTTCACACCTTCACCAGAGGACACCTTCACACGCACAATTCACAAGACACATCTATCTCTCTCGTCTCAAAGACACTTCAAAACACATCTCGTTTTCGATTCAAGCATCGATTCTCTTTCGAATCAACAAGCGAAATAAGGGGATAAATCTGAGATTACTCACCAAAAAACCTTTCTTCACTCTTTTTCAATTCCTTTTTCTCTTTTAATTTGATTAACAATATTTGAGTTTTAATCAATTAAAACAATGTAGAAACTCGCCTTTTAATCGTTCATGTTAAATATGTTAGGATTTTCTTATGAATGTTTTCATGTTCCATGGTTCTGGGTTTTCATTTTTATACCTATTATTATTGTCAATACTGAACGCGTTTGTTGTCTCAATTAGCAATTTCCAATCGAAAGGCGTCCTTTGGAGTTGTATTCTAATAACTTGATTGTTTGCCAGTGCAAGGTTGAGAGCGACACACATACATATATCATGCTTACTAAACCTTTGCTTTCATGTTCTTGTATATATATATTCCATCAACACTGTATATTTTGTGTTTAAACAAGACCGGAATTGAATCGCTTTCCACATTAAAGTCAGAATCATGACGACCGGTTTTCTTAGGCACCTTATTAACATGACTAACAATTCAAGCTGATCGCCTTGTCCATTATTAGAAGTAATTTGCGTTGTACATAATTAGCAACTCACCAGAATTAGTGTGCTTTCAAGATCAAACTCAATAGGCTCTTTGGAATCAATTTTTATGATTTATGGAACACAATGAGACAAGAGTTAGAGGCCGCCTACATGCGGGGCGAATTGGGTTACAACTGATTTCGTACCATGTCCCCGAACCCACCACTTTTTGGTTTACTGGTCCTATTTTCGTGGGGCCACTAGTTTGGCCACCAATGTTTTGGGCGTCCGTGAATAACCTCTATATTAGGCACGGTGGCGATCCCCCTAATTCGCACAACACACCCAACGCATTCACATGCGGATTCCATGGCTCAACTCCATGACAACTGAAGCTGAGGTCACGCCCCTCCTAAGGCAGGGCGAGCCCTACAACGTCTATTCATCTTCCCGTTTCTAACTTGCGTATTCATTCTCTCATTGCTCTCATACACTCTCTTCAAACACTTTAAATACATACGTTCTGAGTTCTAAGCATCGATCTGTCTCGATTCCACAAGCGATAACAGAGGTTTTACTGCTGAGATACTCGCCACTAAACAACACTCTTTTCTCATTTCCTCAATCTAATAATAACTATTGCGGTTTGCAATCTAATTAACAAAAATTGTAGGAAACTCACCATTTAATTATTCCATGTAAATATGTGATTAGAGCGATTAACGTTTTTTCATTGTTTTCGTTCTTTTTTATTTCATTTTCTTATTATTTCACTTGTCAATTACATAACGATTCCTTATCCTTGTCTATAGCCGATTCAAGGCGGAGTTCATTTCGCTCGTTTTATTTACGAACTAACATTCTGTTTTGTTTTGTCCTTGTATAGCGATTCAGACGGAAGGTTCATTTCGCTCGTTTTTTATTACGAACTAACATTGTTTTATTGCAGATTCAGGGTAAGATTGGTTGTATATATTTGATTGAACTTTCATATACTTCGCATTGTCATGGTTGATCATTGTATATATTTGCTAATTAAAGACCGGAAATTATATGAATACTTTAAAATCAGATCTAACTATGGACAAACTGGTTTTTAGGCACCGCTTTAACTGCATTATGCAAAGTGGTCACAATCTAGGCTAGGTAGGTCTCTTGTGCATAATTAGAAACACACTGTTCGTAGTAATTCCTAGGTTTAGTACGCTTTTAAGGTGCTAAAAAATGTAAGTTATGTTGCATTCAATAACCGTGATGAATGGAATGCAATGAGACCGAGCTAGAGGCCGCTACATGCGGGCGAAAT